>JAEIII010036200.1:0-12732 GCA_018905755.1 Drosophila ohnishii | reverse complement strand
CTCGTTGGAAGGAGCAGCGACCTCCTGGGTGGGGGGCAGGTACTCGTTGGACAGCTCGTTAACATCACGACGGTGACGGCGGATTACCACGCGCTTGTGGGTCTTGTAACGGTAGCCATCATCGGCCAGCTCGTGAGCGGGGGCAGCCTCAACCTCCACAGGGGGCAGGTACTCGTTGGAAGGTGCGGCAGCCTGGACGGGGGGCAGGTACTCGTTGGACAGCTCGTTGACATCACGACGGTGGCGACGGATCACCACGCGCTTGTGGGTCTTGTAGCGGTAGCCATCATCGGCCAGGACGGTCTCGGGAGCAGCCTCAACGGGAGCGAGGTACTCGTTGGAAGGAGCAGCGACCTCCTGGGTGGGGGGCAGGTACTCGTTGGACAGCTCGTTGACGTCACGACGGTGACGACGGAGCACAACGCGACGGTGGGTCTTGTAGCGGTAGCCATCATCAGCCAGCTCGTGGGCGGGGGCAGCCTCGGCCTCCACGGGGGGCAGGTACTCGTTGCTGGGGCCAGCGATGATCTGCTGCTCCTGGACGGGAGGCAGATACTCGTTGGAGGGCAGGTGGCTGACATCGGCAGCCACGGCTGCGATCACGGCGAAGGCGACCAGGAAGAGTTTCTGGAAGAGACAGAGCGGGTGAGTGGGGTTAGTCCTTGCGAGCGATGACTCCAAGCGGAAGCCATGTGGGTTGGATCTTTGGAGCCGGGGATCGTACCATCTTGTCCGTTGAGTTGCTTGTTCACAGCAGTAAAACCGAAACTCTAATGAGGAATACGCAGAACCTTTTGGTATTTATACAGATTCTCCGCTCTTCGCCGGCCATTACAGAGCCACGGAGCTGGCGTCTTCGGCCGACGCCGCTGCCGACGCTGGCGTCTGTAAATTCGCACAACTTGGCTCGGATTTTGGCCAAGCGCTGCGCGTTCTAAGCCTCTCTTTTTTTGGCGGCTCAAGCCGAGCTCGGCCAAAAGACGCTCGGCCAAAAGCTGAAAGCCAAAGCTGAGGCTGCGCGGCAACGGCGACGCTTACATTCGCACAAGCCGAGCTCGAGAGCAGTTGATGGCTAAAAAAAAAGTTTAATGGCCAAAATCGTTCGCACGGATTCTCTTAATTGTTTTATTTAATCATATGCGAAAGATTTGATGGACATCAACGTTTTGGACAAGTCGAGCGCTCGCACACACACTTTTGGGCATCTTTCGGCCCGGCTCTCCTCTCGCGTTGTTTACACCTCTTTGTGTTTTGCGCTCGATTTAAATTCAAATGATGAGTTATATGTTTCAATCAAACTCGCTCACTTCAATGGAAACCAAGCCCCGGCCGACAGTCGATTATTTTGATCGCAACAGCCTCTTCTCATTGTGGCGATGTCGTCGCCGTTCATTAATCAAGAAATAGGAACTGACCGAGCGGCCATTCAGTTTATTTTTTGTTCGGAAAATATGATATAATTGTGCTGTTGCCAAAGAATTTATCAAGTTTGTAAACAGAATGCCGGATATTGAGCTGTGAGCTCTTAGATGGGCTCTTGTGGCTTCCTAGAATCTTCGAAGAGTGTGATTATGCGAGTCAGGCCAGTAAGGAGGCTCTTTTCATTTGAATTTAATAGGAACCATCTTAAATATCTTTTAATCTATCTATAAATATCTTTCTACTTTACTGCTACTACTTTTTTAAAACATAAATAAATAAATACAATGCTCTTTCTATAGAAAATTCGGTGGATAGGACATATAGCTAATAATTCAGGTGTTTATACATAACAAATAAAAAAGAAATCCTTGAATCAATCATTGTTTTCTTTAAAATTCTGTACAAATTCCGCATATAACTTCCCCTTTGAGTTCAATATCCTATAAGTTAAAAGAGTACTTAATTTGGATAAGATTTGAATATTCTTTTCAAATATATAAAACCCAATGGTTTGCCGCACATCAAAACAAACACCATATATTGTTAAATTGAGTTTATTTATTTGCAGTAATTTATGAGCATTATTTTTAAAGGCAAACTGTGTGGCCGCTGAAAGGGGATTAAACGCTCGAGGAAGGAAACCCATTAATTCAAGCTAATCAGTTTGTTAAAAGCCAAAGTAAACCGTATTTTGCAGTAGCGATGATTAATGATAGACTCAGGGAGACTCCCCCTCTCTGAGGTTTTGTTGAAGGCACATACAACATATGCAACAGCGGCTCGGTTCGAGAAACTCAGCCATGAGGCCAGGCTCGTTAGAGGCGCTTAGAACTAATCGGTTCCGTAAAGCTGAAGGATAAACGATGCCTAACCTATCGATTCTGCGGAATACGGCATGGAAACATAGGTACTATTATTATTACCATTGCGAAAGTCAAGGCTAAGGTTTATGGGGTGGACCAGAGATATTGATGGGGCCTCACGATGGGATGGTGCTGGTGATGGATGGTTGTCACGCGCCACCAATCGGCGCCTCACTTTCGAAGACCAAAAGCTCTCTCAGCTTTTTATGGCACCAGTTTATGTTTTTGTTTTTTGGCTAATTAACGCGGGGCCATTAAGAAGCTGGCCAGCATCAAAGAACAACTATATCATTTTCCCTATTCCCCCGAAATGCATTAAGTTCGGGCTCAGGTTAGAGCCTTACAATTCTAGTTTTGTTGTCCATTGTTCTCGCGTGAGACAAAGATAAATCATTCCATTTCCTGTGTGTGTGCAGCACTAAAAAATAGTCGCAAAACTACAAGCCAGAAAACTAAAAACTACAATATTAACGAGCTGAATTTATGGCCTTTGCCAATCTACATTTTAATCTCTGGCCGCATCTAGGGGCGGCTCGCAGTTCTGGCCACTTGCCCATAAATGTTCTACACGCATGCTGCCAGTCAATAGATCACGATAAGCCGGCCAGCGCATCATCCTCGACGTAGTCGTCGTCGGATGCTATTATTATTACCCATCAGCAGCCGGTCCGAACACTTAAGAGTTCCATTTCGGAATCGCAAAATATGCAAATTAGTGAATGGCGAGTTCGGGATCCCAATAGAATGGGACAGAAAAATAAACTATCACAATGGCCACAGACAATATAAAAATTGTCAGCTCGACTTGTTAAGCGTGGGCCCGAAATTAGCGTAACCCACAAAAAGAGACCAAACCAGGAGATTGGTTTGGCGAAAGGAACCCCAGTCCGATAATGGATGGGACCCCAAATGGAGACCCTACCGACTTACTCCAGACTCGTTCGTCTTCGGTTTGCATAATCCCACAGGCCGCGTCGCTCTGTCTAACAAAAACCATTTCGCGTTGGCTTAATTTATGCAAATTCTATTCTAATTAATATTATAGCGATTCGATTTTTTTCTATATCTATAAGCTTAACAGGCGGCAACTTCTTTCTCGCAGCTGCCGCCTTTCCTTTGTCCCAGCCTTTGTCTCCTCTGGCCGGCACACTCACACGCGCTGGTTAATTTAGTTTTCAAGATACCCTAACTTAAGAGATTATTTCTGGGCCAGTGGATTGTTGGGAGATCTTAGGATGAGCTGGGATATATCCCATGTATAGGAACTTTTTGTTTGGTGATTAAGAAATTACATACAAAATTTTAAATAGTTTACAATTGCTGGGAAATTGTCATAAGAGATTATTTATTTTAAAGGAAGTGTACAGAGTTTATTTATATTTCTCTCCTTGGAATATATTCCCGTTTTCAATACTAATAAATTTTTGTACTGGATATGATTAGGAACAATTTAGAAGAAGTCGGATTGTTAATAAATATCTTAGGTCTTATCACCAACTAAGATAGTATTTGTATTTGTAATTAAACACTTAGTAACTTCTGAAAAGTCTAAGTAACGTACAAGTTTTTGCTGATTTACTATAATATATAATACCCCTACATTAAATATTAAATATTAGATATTTATTCATATTTATTTAGTTTCAGTATCTGGCTTTTAAGTGTAAATGATGTTCATAAATATACAAATAATTCAAACCAAAATTTATTAATTTTATCTTTACGAAATCATAAGTTCCATCCTAGGAAAGCGTACCAACTAGTCGTCCTATTGACCGCCTCATCTACTACTTGCCAAGTACACGTTTTAGTCTTTTATGATAAATTTAACTTTTGTTTCTGGCTTTGATGCTCTTTTTTCGTTTAACTAAAACGTATGATAAATCATTCTGGAAACCAGTTTCCAAATCGCCCCACTCTTCTGAGCCGGCGACTAGAAAGTGCCACCACCGCCGCCGCTGCCTCCGTGGAGCGCATCTCCATCGCGCAGAAAACAAAACAAAACCGAAAAAAGCCAAAATCAAAATCGAAAAAAATACGAAAATCAACGCCAGGCAACAGGCCAGCAGGCAGCAAAGGCAAAAAAAGAACTCCGCACACTTTTAACACACGGCTCGGGGCCAATAAATAATGGATACGCGTGGCAGCCGAAATTTGGCAAGTTCCTTTCATGTAACTCTGATTCTAATTCTGAATCTAATTCTGATTCTTTAAGGCTGCCCGCGGCTCCCCGAGAGCTTTATGACGGTCTTCTGATGGCTGATGGAATCATGAGGCCTGAAGTGCGACCGCGGCTTCAAATTGTAGTTTCGGCTCTGGCCCGTCCAAAATTAATTATGTGGCTGCCAAGTGCTGAAAATTAATCATCATTGCTATGTTTAACGGATGACGCAAGGCGGCATTACAAGGGATCGGATTAGATCAGATCGAATCCCGAAACTCTGTACGCACTATTATCCCAGCTGTAAGTTGGAGAAGCCTCAGATAATGGCCACACCGAGAGAAATGTTCAATAATTTATAATTTCTCGTTAATAATATTTTATCTAAATATAAAGTTGATATAGGGTTTTGATATAGGTCTCATAATTAGTAAAATTAGATTCATAGACAAAATTTAATATACTGAGTTTTTATATATCTTAAAAAATTAAAGACACCTTACCAAGTGGGTAATAAGTAGATATTAAAAAACAGTATATAGAAGACATAATAATTTTTAAAATGTGAGCTTGATCTCAATATTTTTTTTTTATGATTCTAATAAAAGTTTAGCATTTATTACAATCATCAAATACATTTTTCATCTCCCATTTATTTATTTTCTGTGTAAAAATCGTACCTACAATTTAATGTAATTAAAAGCCGACAAGATAATAATCAGTGTAGCATTTACATCATTAATTAAGAATTAGATAATCCCTTAATATTGGAAACATGACCACGGCCTAACAAGCAAACATATTTTAAGTACAAAAATAAGACACGCAATTAATTTTCACTACAGCTAAGAATATTCTGCATAGTTTTTCTTAGTGCAGGAAAACCCGCAATTTTTAATGGCAATAATTGCCTAAGAAGCGGGTGGCTGGAAGATCGGATCATTGAACTCGGCCTGTTCCGCGCCGAGCTGAACCCACTCACTCGCTTTGCATACGAGCCACAAGCCACAAGCCCCAATGGAGCCGGCGAAATTCGCACAGACCCCGTTGAAAATTTATTTGTGTAATCAGCGGGTCGTGTTTGAATGCCCTAGCGGTCCCCGTTAATTTTATGCCGCGCTCCTCCGTAGAGTTTGATCCGAAAGTTTGCCATAAATTATTTTAATTTAATGCTACTTGCAGCCATATTCGAGCGGGCATTGGGCTCACTTAAGCGAGCTAATTTCGTCAGGAGAAGTGCACTGATTTATGGGGCTTTCTATTGGCCGCGAAGGGGATGAGATTGGGTCAAGAGCCGCGAGCCGCGAGCCGAGAGCTTGTGAGGTCCGCATAAATCCAAAAGTGACCTACACCTGACCAAAAATAGATACACACACCGAACAATGGACTGCCTACATTTGATTTAGGAGTCCGCTGGCAAATATTGACATTGATTGGCGAATTTGAGCATTACCTCGAGCGGGGAGCCGCCTTATAATCATAACAAAACCACATGGATCGGTGTCTTACACACTTGCAGACTGTTTGCCAGCCAGGTCACATTGATCGTTGTATGTGCGTTATTTGGCCAAAACGGATGGGCTCACCTCTATATGCAGGCGACTGGCCAAGTGAAACAATAGATTTGTTTTATTTCTATTTTGATTTCGGCTGATTGGATTTGCATGAGAATCGAATCTAAATGTTGCATAAATTTATGTCGACAATTCATTTTGCCCGTGTGTGTATTTCGGAGCCTCTCTCGCCCCGAGTCGGTGTGTCTTTATGGGTGTCTATTTCTATTGAGCTCTGAACTAGTTTTCTTTCCGCGTCCCCTAAAGCTTTATATAAATAAAAAACTTTTCCATCAAGTCGTATGATTAAGACTTTAATTTATATGCACGTGTGGTTATGTTAATATTTTTTACAGAAGTTCTCATATTTACGAGGCCAACAAACCTTTAAAGTTAAAAACTATTTTAAGATGAACTCACTCCCCTGTGGAACAGTGTAAAGTTTGCCGAAGAGCTTATTTTTGAAAGCTTGGCCTTAAATGAAGTATAAAATATTCGACAAACTTGAAAGCAACTCAAGACAAGCTCAAGGCGGAAACGGAAGCCGACTCCATTTTGAAAGCCCTGAAAGTAGGCAACACAAATAAAACACCTCTACTTTGACTGCTCTTGTAGCAACTGCTGCTAAGTATAGTTTAATTTCGAATATTTATGGGCTGTGTTTTCACCTGAAACTCTATTTAAAACTCAAACGAGTGCTTGGGCTTCTGGTAGTGATAGCCATCCTCGCGGTAATCGGTGTCGTACTCCGAGGCGGAGGTGCCCTGGTCCGAGCTGTTCACCTTCGAACTACGCCTGTGGGATCGGTGTTTCTTGGGAGCCACCACATAGGAGGCTTGCTGGTTAGTGGCCGCGAAACCCAGGAATCCTGGCTCCACCTCGTCATCCGCATCGTCGTCATCGGCCACCAAGACGGAACGTTGGTTGGGATTGACCGAAACCAAGGCTCCATGATGACCATGATGCGGGTGGTGACTGTAGAAGTTACCGTCTATTATGTTGGTGTCCTGCTGGTTGCCCAAGGCATTTGTGGGTCCCAGCAGATTGGGCTGTCCAAATACGTTACCGCGGAGCACATTCAATCCCTGGTAGTTGGAACGACTCGGCGGACGACGATTGTTCAGGCGGGGCACCTGTCCCGCAGCCAGTTGGGCGCCTACCGAAGGATCGAACAGACCCTGATTGGGATCTATACCTGCCTGAGCCCCCAGCTGAGCTCCCAGAGGAGCATTAACAGGATTGGGTCGTTGGTTGGGAACTCCTTGAGCTGCTCCCAGTTGGGCTCCCAGAGCGGGATCGAAGGGAGCACCAAACTGCAAGTTTGGATCAAACTGGTTTTGCAGGGGAGCCACTGGAGCAGGACCTGGAACTTGAACTGGAGCTTGAGCCAGTGGTCTTTGGGCCACTGCAGCTTGGCCAGCTCCAAAGTTTGGGTTGAACGGGGCACCGGCAGCAGCTGGAAGTTGGGCTCCGAAGGAGGGATCAAATCCTTGACCCGCGCCCAGCTGAGCTCCTCCAGCAACGTTTCCCACAGCTCCCAGCTGTGCGCCCAGTGAGGGATCGAAGAAGAAGTTGTTCCGCTTGCCACCGTGTCCTCCGTAGCCGCCTGGCCGGAATGGAGGTCGCTGGCCATTGCCCTGAACAGCAAGTTGGCCTGCGGGAACAGGAGCGGGCTGATTGGCTGGGAAGTTGCCCGCACCGGGAGCCAAAGCACTAGCTGGAAGCTGAGCTCCCAGAGGATCGGATGGCCCGCAACCTGGCGGAACATTGCCAGCCACCGCCTGACAGTTGGGCAGGAAACCCACTCCAGTAGGCAACTGAGCCCCAGTGGGAGCCAGAGCCCCAGTGGGTGCCTGAGCCCCTGTAGGGGCCTGAGCTCCTGCCGGCAAGTCGGGGCGGGAGAGCGAGTTCAGCTCCGAGTCCTGAGACTGCACGTTGATCTGGGTGTGAGTGTGGAACACCGAATTGGGAGCACTGGCGTACAGGATGCGGCTGGGCCGGCGGCGGCGGTACACCACCTGCGTGGCAGCCGGAGTGAACAGATCCCGGTTATAGTCCGTGCGGACCTGCGGCTGGCTGTGCTTGTAATGGATGTGCTGGGTCTTCACCTCGGGCTTCTTGTCGTAGTGGTGATAGTGGTCCACCCGCTGCTTCTTCGGCTCCTCGTGGCGGTGCTCCACATAATGGTGCTCCTTGTGGTGCGGCTCTTCATGCTCCTCCTGTTTGTGGTAGACCACCCGCTCGCTGGTGTGCTTCTCCTTCTTGTAGACGGGTTCGTGCTCCTCCTCTGGCGGCAGGTAATGGGACTCCTCATCCTCGTCCTCGTGCTCCTTGGAGTGGCGATGTCCGTGGTGCTTCTGGTGTTTCACATGGGAAACATCGGCCAGGCAGGAAACCGCCCAAAGGCTACACAACAGGATCACGAAGAGTTTCTAAAAGAAGAAAATAAAACAAATTTATTCTGAAAAGGATTCTGTTCTCCAGACTTGACGTTGCTTGCTCACCATTGCTCAAGTGCCAGTGATGGGATTCGTCTGCAACTGCAACTTATATACTCTCTTTGGAATCTTGCAATGCAATCGATTATCCCCACTTATCGAGCCCCCAAAAATTGAACCGAAATCGAAAGCGAAACCAGTTGTCGAGCGTGAGAAATTGACTCGGCTCTTTATGTGACCCATTTGTTCTTATTGAATAGCCGCAAATTGGACTCTAATGAATATTCTAAAGCACAACGAAAGTGTCCGTAAATTTGTCAGATCAAAGAGCTTGAATTTATCGGCCTATTGGCTCTGCACACGTCGTCGATAACGAATGGGGTCTTTGATCTTACTCGGGGAACCCAGCCTGACAACAACCCAATACTTGACGGGTACTGTTAATATTTTTTCGAGATTATTGTCAATCTGTTGATATTTTATTTTTATTTTATTAGATGTTAGGATAACTTGTAAAGCTAAAACTAACATAAAAATATATAGTACGAGCTGCCAGAGCCATCGACTATAATCTGTTGATATATTTTATACATTTCATTTAAATTTAAGCTCTAAAAATAACTCTATAAAATTAATATTAAATTTTTATAAGAAATACTATTCTGTACCAGCAATACCTATATTCTTTCTTTCTCATTTCCTTAAAACCGAAAAATTGCATTGAAAATAATTTATTTGAATGCAAACATTTCCGTCTTGAGTTGACCATGTGTTTTCCTGAATTTATAATTATTTTATGCTCGATTAACGGTGGTTAAACTTGAGGATGAAGGCATCTTATTTTTGGGTCAATCACTCGTGAACTGCATTCCAGTCTCAAAAATACTAAAAATGTTCATTAATAATGATTAGAGGTTGAGGTGTTCTTTGAGCTTGGATGTGTTTTGTCTTTAGTGTTTCATTTTGTGCTTCTTTAGCTATAATTCTTATTATATTCTGCCTTTGTGCTTCTCTAACTATAATTCTTAATTATCATATTATCATTTTAATGCGCTTCTTGCTCAGCCTTTATGGTTGTCGCATAATTCCATTGTTAAATAAAACTACATAATTTAATTCGTTTTTGTGCGATTTTATTGCTGTCGTTTTGTCGTTTTCATTAGTTTTTTAAGCGCGGTGCCTGTAGACACGGCGACGGACGGTCTTGTACTTGTATCCCTGCTGGCTGGCGGCGGGCTGGTGGTAGTCGTAGCCAGAAGTGGCTGCAGCTGGGGCGGAGGCGGCGGCCTCGAAAGCGGGACCGGAAGCCTCGAAGGCGGGCGCTGGGGCAGGAGCGAAGGACTGGACGGGAGCGGGCGCTGGGGCAGGGGCGAAGGACTGCACGGGAGCGGAGGCGGCCACATGGTGATGCACTGGTGCGGGGGCAGGGGCGTGATGGTGCACCTGGGGAGCTGGTGGCACATACGTCCTGGCAGGGGCGGGAGCGGACTCAGCGGCGTGGAAGACGGGAGCGGGAGCAGCCACTGGTGCGGGGACGGGAGCAAAGGTCTGAACGGGAGCAGGAGCAGAGGCGGCGGCATGGTGAACCGGAGCTGGGGGCACATAGGTCCTCACGGGGGCAGGAGCAGAGGCAGCCTGGTGGAAGACCGGAGCGGGGGCAGGAGCGGCCACTGGAGCGGGTGCGGGAGCAAAGGTCTGGACGGGAGCAGGAGCAGAGGCGGCAGCGTGGTGAACTGGAGCTGGGGGCACATAGGTCCTCACGGGAGCTGGTGCAGACTCAGCGGCGTGGAAGACTGGAGCTGGAGCCGGAGCTGGAGCAGGGGCAAATGTCTGGACGGGAGCAGGAGCAGAGGCGGCGGCATGGTGGACCGGAGCTGGGGGCACATAGGTCCTCACAGGTGCGGGAGCCGAGGCAGCCGGAGCGTTGTAGTTGTAGCCAGAGTCGGCGGCCACGCAGCCAGCCAGAGCCAGAGCCAAGATGAAGAATTTCTGCCGGAGAAGAAACTATGTAGCCAAGGAACAGCCAAGATAATCCACAGATCCTTACCATTTTCGAAGATCTGCTTGCTTTAGGTTGAGCGAATCGAATAATATCTTCTGGCCGCAGCTCCTGTACTTTTATACGAGTCGCCGGATTCGCGGCTCCAAACGGAAGTGCGGCGTATCATAAATCAACGAAACGTTTTTCGCGTCGAAAATTTGTTTAATTAGGCAAACAGATACCTCGGCCGGCAGCAGATGTGGCTTGTTTTTATCAGCTAGGTACGCCTCGGACTGTGGATTAAAAACTCTCATTTTTTCAGCTGTCCGCCGGGCATAAATATTCATAAGAATGGCCATATCACAGCTTTATTTTATTTTTTGGCCAAGCAAAAATTATCGCAAACCTGATAGTTTAGTTTCGACTCGAAGCTGTTTGTGGTCTCTGCCGAGATTTTCTCATCTTTCGAGAGTAAAATGCTCATTGCCTTTATGGAAACAGTAGCTTCGGTGGCTGCTGGGATTAATTTATAAGATAATCCAGGTTAAAATGTGTATGACACTTAGCCGGTCATAAACTATCTCAGGCAGCAGTAACCCAGGCCAACGAATGAATCCGAATGAGCTAATGACTTAATGTTCCGCTAAATGGATTGATTGACTGGTTGATTAATTGCTTGCGAAGCCTCAAGACCGTTCAAATATGCTCGAATATCACGGCGCCTCGAATATTTCCTCTCGGGGTTAATGGCTTCTGCGGCCCTTCTTAACATAAAAACAATAATACTATCTAACTTAAGACGACGCCCTCAAAATACACAAAGCCTTTGTTTGCCTTTCTGTGCTTTCTTTATTGCCTCGCAACTAATTCGGGAATATGCAAATCTCGTTTGGTCAGACATTTAAATAGACGTATCAAATGTATTTTTGCATTTCTTTGAATTAGCATCAGAATATAGTTGGCGGCGTGGGTTAAACCACACCGCAAACCAGTCGAGCTCAGAAATGTCGTTTGGCTTTGGATGACGATGATACAGCGCTCACTGGGGCGGCAGGTAGGTGTTCCTGGGGGCCACCACTTGGGGCGGCAAGTAGGTGTTGACTGGTGCAGCTACTGGGGGTGGCAGGTAGGTGTTACGTGGGGCAGCCACCTGGATCACCTGGGGAACTGGTCGCGACACCAGTCGAGCGGCGGGACGAGAGATGGACACTACGTGTGGCACCACCCGCGGAGCTGGTGGGAGATAGGTGCGCTGAGGCACCACCACAGGCTGGACCACCGGGCGATGGACGATCTGCGGCTGGACATGAACTACTCTGGGGGCTGGTGGCAAATATGTGCGTTGTGGCTGCACCACCTGCGGCGGGAGGTAGGTCCTGGACAGGGAGGTGGCGCCCACCGCGCCCATCAGTGCCACAGCGAAAGCCAGGAAGAGAACGCGCTGTCGGTTGAAAAATTAAGCTTTAATCCTTGATGCTTGCTGATGAAATAGAAATCCAATTGGGAACGAAACCCACCGTCATGTTGATCACTCAAAGTCGAACAATTAAACTGTTTTTTGCCAGCGGAACATTTGGTATTTATACGACATTTCTGGAAGAACCCCGAAAAATACATATATTCGAAGTATATAAAATAATAACAAGGTCTCTGGATCATTTGCATATCTTTGGCATTGTCTTGCGAGATTGCAGCCGTCTGGTGAGATGCGATTACGACTGCCGCTCATAAATAAGACCAGTTAACTTGGGCGCGGGCTCCTTGTCTGCAATAAAGCAATCAAGCACATCAATATGAGTTAGAATTCAACTGGAAGTAGCGCATCCAGTCCATAAAATTCACCTGGCCAGGTGCTTTCACTTTTTATGTGATTATGACCAAACCAATAAGTAGCAGTAATAACTGTGATTCGATACCTAGGTGGAATCTTAAATACTCTATTAAAACAAAACGTATTTCTTAATTTATACGTACATGACATTACCAGAGCTATTATAATGAGCATCTCTGGCTGCAGTAGTTTGCACTGTTGGGACAAAAGGGAATCTCATTTGCCACCAGAGATATCTATTTAGCCAGGTTAGACTGATGGGACAGAAAAGCATCTTATTTGCCAACAGAGATTTTTAACTAGCTATAAGGCACTGTTGGGACAAAATCGCATAGCATAAATAAAAAAAAAAAAAAAGTATTCTTGATGTATGAGATCTTGCTGCCTACAAAAAAATTTTACAACTATAAAATATTTACAAAAACATTCAATAACAAGAAAGGAAGCTAACTTCGGCACGCCGAAGTTTGTATACCCTTGCAG
>JAEIII010036190.1:0-17781 GCA_018905755.1 Drosophila ohnishii | reverse complement strand
CATTTTAGAGAAGTTTTAGTTTTTTGGCCGCGGTTGACATTTCTGTGGAAATGCCCATATACTCTTCTGACTACTCTCACAACTATGAAAAAGTGTTAACTTCGCTCTTTTTCAATTTATTTTCATATTTTTGAAATGGCTATATTTTATTATTTCAGAATTTCGGTTTCAATTTTATGAAAATCGGACAGCTATATCATATAGCTGCCATAGGAACAATCGGGAGGTGTAGGGACAAATTTAAAACCGTGAATGCAAAAGTGTTACTGTGAAAATGTTACTAAATTATGTAAATTATAAGATAAGGTCCAAAATATTGTTATTTAATACGATTTAATAAAAAAAATTATTTTGAAAATTTATCAAAATTAATTGTTATATTATATCTGTATATATCTCCTGTAAGTATTTCTTTCCATTTAACCAAAAAGGAATAGATTTTAAATGATCCAGTTGGAAGCTGAAAGGGTAAGGGAAAGGGTTTTCCAATGTCCTGACGTTTTTCAGCGTTAGTTAGTAAACAACATATTCTAAATTGTATTCCCCAGCAAACTTTTAGGCGTTGGCTTTCACCTGAAACGAAGTCCATGTAGAGAACCCTTTTATTCGATCGTGACAAGGGCATTATTTTTTTAAGTGTTCGCTTTTGTCTGAAAAAAGGTTCCATGTGACTGAAGATGTAGGCAGAGATCAAATGAGAGCCCCGAATGTAGAGACCCATGCACTCATTTGAACACCCATACTTAGCTACTCTTTTTCTCTTTGACCACTGCCTAAACGAGCATTGCTACTAAGTTTACACGATTTGAGTCACGAACTCTCACAAACAAGAACTCGAAAACATCCCCTATGTAGTCCAGACAGAGGTTTGTGAATTATGCAGAGTCAACGGGGGGATTCTCGGATGTACATGTGTTATGGCAGAAATATATAAAGCAATTTCATGAGTTGAGTATCGCATAAACGCAGTTAATTTTAAAGAGAGGGCATTTTCTGTTTTGTTTTGCCAAGCGAGACGCATGAAAGGTTTGCGTATGTACTGAGTTTACTCTATGTGGTCTTTTACTTTCGCTGCTTTGAACTTGCAACGGCGTTGATTCCACATATAATTCAGTTAATATTGTACTCAGTAGGGCTACACAGCTTATGGAGACGAGCTTAAACCAATTCCTTTTTATTAAGTTATTGTTTTTTTAAATCTATCAAATTTTTGTGAATAAATGTGTAACTACTGCATTTTGTCTTACCTTGTGAAGCTTTACTTAATTACCACGCCCGGATTACTATAAACATGGGACGGTGCTTCAACTATAAGTTCGTGCTCAATATATGTAATTTATTGTTTTTGGTAAGTCGATGACCTCGTAGGTTAAAGAGAAACACTACCAAATAACTTTACAATGGGAGTAACTAAAATTGTTGTCTTATATGAAATACGTTTATGGTGTTTTCTCTATTATGACTAATATATAATATTAAAAGATTTCGATACTCTGAACCCGAAATACAATACATTTGGCTTTTGTTGCTAGCAGAACTGTTCTGTGAAAATTGTTCTACTTTCGGCGTTACAATTTTTAACAACTTTTAACGGATTTTAAAATCAGCTGTTGGTCGCAAAAAACAGCAATGCAAACTGTGTTTCAAAATTAAAAATGATCTGCAACAAAAAAATTAGACAAGGCTAAGTCGACTCTGCTATTGATGCAGAATAAGAATAGAGATTCGTAAATTAATTACTTAAATAAATAAATTAATTGTTATAATTAGATTTATTATATCTTCTTTCAGATATGTGGATTGCTGTTGGTCCTATCAGGTTGCTACCTCTACTCCGACCACAAGCGTGTTCTGCTGTCGAGGATGCTGGCTGCTTCCAGCGATCGGCTCAGCTCGCTCTCCCATCCACTGCTTCATTATGTAGCACTGGGAGTGGCCATCGCGGGATTTGTGGCAGTGCTGGCAGCTGTTGTGGGCTTCTGGGCCAGCTGCCTCCACACTTATTGCATCCTTAGCGTGTACTTTTTTAGCGTGGTGGTCCTTCTTCTGACCGAGTCGGTCATGTGCTTAGCCATAACCCTCTGGCCCCACTGCTTGGGTATCAACCTAGATGAGAGCCAAATGGTGAGATCCCTGCAGAGCAACTACGGAGTACCAGGGCAGGATCTGTTTACGAACGCCATGGACTTGGCACAGGTGAACTTTGGCTGCTGCGGGATGAGGAGTTCTTTGGACTATGACACATCGCTGTGGCGTCTCCAGAGTTATGGGCAGCGAAGTTGGTCGGTGCCGCTTAGTTGCTGCATACTGGAAAACACGCCGAATCCAATGGCTTATCTTGATCCTAAGCCAGCAAATGAATCACTGTGTCAATCCATAGATCGGGAGTCATACGAAAGGGAGCGCCACAGTGGCTCTTGCCTACCACCTCTAAACGATTGGTATCGGAAGCAGTACAGTATCTTTCTTGGTGCCAGCCTGATTTTGGCTGTGGTTGAGTTTTGTGTTCTGCTCGGTATTATTATGAGCTGCACGGGAATAGCCTCCCAGCGGGCCAAGCTTAAAAACTTAACTCAGAAAATGAGAACTCAAAAGCGGCGGGGGATTGCTGTAAAATCGCGGGAAACTCTGATCGGAAACATATACGAACCGGATGTGGAGCTCAATGCGAATTCCAATCACTGCATCGGCGAAATATATCTCGAAGCAGATAGAAGACACATGAGAAGTGGGGACTTTAAAGAATTAAGTATTAATCCCAAAGACTTGTATAAACAACATCAAATTATGGCACGTAAACCTATTTCTGTAGAAAATAGTTTGATTTAAACTCTTTTTCCAAATACAAAAGGACGAATACTGCGTTATTTTTGTAAATAAATTCAAATGTTGCTCAATGTTGCTCAATAATAAAACTTTTTAATTAATATAATTATATTCGTTTATCAAATTGCAGAACCCTTTCGTAAGTAATACGCGCCGACAAATTTTGAGAAAAATCCAGAACCAAGAAGTATAAAAATCCAACAACCTAATCCAACTGAACTGTGCATAAAAAAAATTGTATAAATCCAATATGCTATTGCGACAATTAATGAATTGTGCTTCTGAAATATTCAAAAATGAATGAAAGAGACATACCCAGATTTGACAAATTTTTTTTTAATGCTTCACATTCTTAAAACTAGTGAAAAGACCATTCTTAAAAAGGACGAACTAGTAGTGGTTGCCGAGTAACTTGAGTAACGGCGACTGGCCTTCCGCTTGCATTCTCACATCTATTAAGGAGTCAGAAAACTCCGAGCACAGCGAGCATCCGCAGCTGGAGGGCACATCATGCTGCAATGGAAATATCGTTTATGTTTTGAAGGATCTCAGTTCAGACGTCTGCATACCTTTTGGGTAAACGTATGGCCATCCTCACAAATCATTTTCACTAAGATCGGCTGGAATGACTTTATATTGCAGCACGTGCAGAATTTCTCGTGAATGTCCGTAAGCGCGTTGTACTTGGATCCTGAGGAACAGGCACCCTGGCATTCGGTGAAGCCCTGAATGGGTTCGGCGTTGACACAACTTCCGTGGCCGGGCTTGGAAAACTTAAGCAGCTCCTTGGTTTGCGACTCCGCCAAGGATACAGGCAAACAGGTCGCTGCAAATTAAAAAGGGGAAGTAAGAAACAGTCCCATGTCTCCAGTCTACCCACATTTATCTGCCACAATCGGCTCCAGCTTGCAGCGCTGACAGCAGCCATCTTGGTACAAGAGATGAGAAAGGCAGCCACTGACATCCGGGCATATTTCCTGAGAGGTTGTAACCAAAACGAGATCATCCTTTTTCAGGCAGCTGTATGATGTGCAATTGTCGGCTGATTTCCAATGCGAATTAATTTCGTACTGTTTATGATCGAAAACACAAGCAGTTTGGACACATTTGCCACAGCATTTCGTTTTGTCTGTGTTCTGGTAACTGAAGCCTTGGGCGCAGTCGGTTATACACTGTTCCAGAGTGCTCACCACCTGGGATTTGCCATCTGGACCGTAGGTACAAGACTCGTGTTTGCAAACGTCCTTGGCATGGGTCCACCTCTCTCCGACCTGCTTAGTGAATTTTGAGGACTCGCCGAGTTCATACTGAATAATACAGAGGTCTTTTGGAGGAACTAAAAGTACACACAGTTTAAGTTTCATTTAAATAAATAATAGTGTGTCTTTCGCTCACCGCAGGCATGGGTGGGGCAGCAACTCCCTGGGTCCTTGGTAGTCTTGACCTCATAAAATCGTTCTTCACAGGATATGGGTGCCTTAGGACACAGCTCCGGTTGACAGACGATCTTCTGACTAGGGCAGCAACCTTCCTCAATCTTTACGAGCTTCTCGCCCGGGAGCAACTCCCGCGGTGCTTTCAAAGTTTCACACTCTTCCTTGGGCTTACACTCTGAAAAATATATTAAAATTTGTTTAACTAAAAGTTATTACATTTTATAGGAAGCCTCACCGCATATATACTGTGGACAGCCATTAACATCGTTTTTCTGCTTTTTGAACTGTCCGGGGCCACAGATTGGCATCAGAGGAGCCAGGCATATCTTGGCCGGGTCTTTGGGCTCTGGAACACATCGATACCTGGGGCAGCACTCCTCTTCACTGACAATTATTTGAGGCTTATAGTTTTCGGCGCAGATGTTCTCCTCGACCTGGCATTTCTTTTCCACACAAAAAGTCTTCCCGCTCTGATCGCACTGGCATTCGTTACATTTATCCTTTTGCCATTTATCGCCAGGAAGATGCAGACCATCGTCACACTTTGAACAGGCTATTTCGGGCACACACTTGCCGCTATCCATGACTTGACCAGCGGGACAGAAGCAGCCCTCAAAGCGCTCCGAGCTCAGGCACATATCATCACTCTTCACAGTGTGGATTATAGCCTGGTTCTTCAGGCTCACTGCATCATAATCCGACATGGCTTTTATTGTGTCACAGTTTTTGGCGCATCCGCACGGCTCGTAGACCATATCGATTGGGCACTCATATGGACACAGCTGTGGCCTTCTCCAGTTAGTACAGATCCCGTGTTGGTTGCACTCCTTGGCATAAGCTGCCAGGGCTACGCAGACTGCCTGCTGGGTATTTCCGGGCTTGCAGATGTCCTGCTGGCAGGAGGACACATAGGCAACTGGGTCGACGACAAGCGGGCACTTGCCAAAGAGCTCGGGATTGTAAAACTGCAGGCAGGGATCCTTCTCCGGGGGCAAAAGTTTACACTGTTCCTTGGGCACATCCTCGCTGAGGCATCCTTCCACAAGCCCGAGCTTGGGCTCATCCGCTTGCCAGCTCTGAATTACGTCCACACCAGGCTTCCTCTTTGCCGGATTGGGCTGCAGATCGTTTGAGGCGTTTCCATTGCAGTCGCCACAGAGTCCCTCCATCTTGCTTCCGTATCTGATGCTCGGCACGCCCAAGGAAAAGATCATACCCTCGAAAGAGACAGTCAGCTCCACATGAGACTCTACAAGGGAGAGTACCAGCTCCTTGCCAACCACCTGACGAAGGCTTATCCAACTGTCCTTATACGGTATTTTCTTAATTTCAAATCCATCTACCAGGAGCTGCAAGGACTTAGGGTCCTGTGGCGAGCGCTGTATGTGTATCACGTGGTCTCCATTGATAATATGGATGGACTTAACACAGCTACCATTATTTACCGGGGTTGCCAAGCCCAGCCTCTTGCAGTCATCCATGCTAGCATACACCTGGAATGTATGCACACCAGGTAGCACCACATCTCGAGACATCAGGTAAGTGCAGTTTCCATTGAAGCCAAATGGCTTACGGTCGTAGGTCATGTACTTGGAAGCACCCAGGGCATTGCACACACAATCCTTGCACTCTGATATGGGCACACACTTGGACTCCTTTCTCACGGTTCCTTCTGGACAGTAGCAGCCTGGAAAGCATGCATCTGGAATCACGGGACAGTCATCGCCATGAACGTTGTCACAGGAAGGCTCACAGCGCCGCTTATAGCAGTCCGTGTGCACTAAGGGAGCTGGGCAATTGATCTCACACTGAGCCACGGCTCTCCAGGTAGTTAATTGAACCAACGGATTAACGCTCAAACACTTCTTCACAAAACTTTCTAGAATGTTGCACTTGCACGCGCCGGTATCCCCGTTGTTGGCCATCATGCAATCGCAAGCAGCTTCGAGGCAGTAATTGTTAAGGAACTGTTTATAATTGACTGACTTGTGGCAGCGAGCAAAGGTTGGATGACTGAAAGAAACGAAGCAGTAGAGTCAATTAATATAAAGCACATAACATAATGTTAAACGTTATTATACTATTTACACATTAATAAATGTAAATGTAAATGCATTATAACACTATACTTACTGTATGATATTACATAGCTGTAAAGCCTTGGCCTGCATCTCCCTGGAACACTTGAGGTCCCCACACTGATCCTTGGGCACTCGCTTGTCGTACCAACTGTCCCCGAACCTCTCGGTATTTGCAATTATCTGTCCATCCGGGGATCTCTTGTCGTCCTTGGCGTTCCCATTGTAGTATCCGCACAGACCGTCCACAGTTCTTATGAACTTAGATGATATGCCCACTTTAACGATTCCAATGTCATCGAGCTGCACCCAGAAGCCGTATTTGGTAGACACGGCCAAGAGGGTTTTGCCAGGCTGAGAAACCACGAAGGATGCCTTGCAGATGGGCGAGTTAATTAGTTGCTGTACTGTGAACTCGAATCCATTGAACTTGAGCTTCAGATGCGGAAGGAGAATCAACTCGTTTCCAGCCTGTATATCCTGTATGGTGATCACTTTGTGACAGACCCTGCGAGTCTCGTCGTTGCATTGCTGATGGACTGCAAAAATAAGACAAACATGCGATTGATATGGCCTGAGAAGGTAGTGCTTTACGCATGCTTACCCGATATAGACCAACTACCGTTGTGAATATCTCTGGCCAGGATGTGGCTGCATGGTCCGTACTTAAACACAGTGCCGTCAAAGGTGGTGAAGCTCTTTCCGCTGATCTCGCAGACATCGTCTTTATTGGGTCTAAGAACACAGGCATACTTAAGGCAGTCTCCCGCCTTGGCAGTGCTCATGTCCAGTTCTACGTCGTATTTCTCCGGACACTTTGGCTCCGCACAGCTGATGGTTACATTCTTGTCTACCTGCTTGCTGGGAATGGGTACACAGGTGAACTCGTCACACAGCTCCTCCTGGTGATAGTCCAGTTCCTGGCTGGGCATAGCCAGAATTTGTTCCTTTGACGAAATGAACTTGGTCTTCGTAATGGTAGTTCCGTCATCCACTATCGACACTTGTTTGGAGAAGGTAAACATCTTCGACATTTTTCTCAACTTTTTCTCAGTAATTTTTATCTTCATCTGAGGCGGGCAGACGGGTACGGGACAGGTAATGACTTCAGCTGAAGCAAGAAGACGTGTTGTGAAGATGCATCAAAAAATACTATATTTAATGCTCCACTCTTATACTTACTCTCATTCTTTTCCCGTTCGATGTCGGGCTCCACAGTGAATGAGTCCCTGCAGCTGGAATCCTCATCGTCAGCACAGTCCTGAACGCCATTGCACCACAGAACTTCGGGGATGCAATCCCCACTGGAAGGGCATAGTCTTTGGTGTTTGGGGCACGGCTCGCATTTACAATTGCAGTCACTGGTTATCACCGGACGCAGGTTGGCCTCCTGACAGGGCAGGCATTTCTTAGGCTTGCAGTTCTTGTGCCCGCCGAGCACGCAGACGCACTCCTCGCAGGCTGAGTTCTCAAACTTTGTGCCAATAGGGTAACTAACATAGTTCTCTACACAGGGGCAGAGATTGTGCTGCACACAGCTAGTGCCATCCCAAAATAGAGGTTCTTGACACTGGCACTCGGAGCTCGAACTGGAGGTAGATACACCTTCGCAGATATTGCATTTTGTAGGCGCGGCTTCGTCCACAGGTACGAGGCGCTGGATTTCAGCTAGAGATTCAAAAATACGGATTGTTAAGTTTGCCATTCTTACAGACTTTCTTATAGGTATTATTGTTAAAAGGAATACTATGAACAAATTGAAATGTTCATGGATATACAATTTCAGGCATTCCAAAGTTGGTTCCTTAATTGTAAAACTATTAAGTTGTGAAATATCGTAAGTCACAAAAGTCCCATTAATAACTAAGTGATCATCAAAAAGAACGACTTACGGTATGGCAAAAAGCATCCGAGGGGTTCGATGCGCATATTAATGTTCTTTTCCCATTTAGCTGGCATAATCTTAAGGTACTGCGTCAAAATGGGCTTCTTGAAATGATGTCTGCGCTCAGTTTCAGCATCTACGTTGGCCTCAAAGATGCGCGGCTGTCCATTCGATGAGAGCACTGTGTTCCACGTGGGCTTCTTCTTGGAGAACATCACTTTGTACCCTGTGACCCAGCCATCTGGACCACCCTTTGTTATAAAGCCAGAAATATTTCGCAGTTCCAGGAAATCGAACTCGATGAACTCATTTTGACTGTTAGCCAGTGGACGCCAAGCCTGGGGTGTCGATATATTCAGCAGGTCAACCAGCTGTGATTTCCTGGCCGGCTGAACCTGCTGCCACAAGCTGCTAGACTGAACCTGTTCCTCGTACATCTTACCCTCTGCCACGCCCATTAGATCGATGCACTCCTGATCTTGAAGTTGAGCTGGACTCTCAGTAATGGGTGAGGGGGTTGAGAACATGGACTTTGGCTCGGACTCCACCTTATCTCCACAGATCAGAAGCTCCACGCGCATGGCAATGGAGCCGTGCCATTTAAGAGGATAAATTCGGATAGAGCTCGCTTCGATTGGTATCTTAAAAAGTGTCTGGACTGGAGCCCTTGAATCTAAGGGACCATTGAACATTTGTGGCTTATCTGTGTCATCCACCAGATAATGATAGGCAGTTCCATCATGACTGTGTAGGATCTGAAAAAAAGTTATTTTGCTAGAAAGGTTGAAACCAACGACCGCAGCGAAATCTACCTTGAAAAGGGTCACGTAGTTGTCAAAGTCTGGGTTGCCAGCCATGACGATACCATAGAAGGGTTCCGGCTTGCCAAAGTTCAGTTCCAGATACTGCATCTGATCATTAATGCTGGGCGACCAGCTACCCTTGCGATTCTTCTTAGTCAGGCGAGCCATGCTGGGCCCGTGCTCGGGAGCCAACTGGGAACTTGCATTGAATATGCTATCAGGCTCTGAATGCTGATTGTAGTCGATCTTAGGAATAAGGCTGCAAACACATGAGTTCTAATGTAGCTGCGTTTAAATAGAATTTTTTATATTTTACCGTGTCGGGGAGCAATGCAGAGGCGGAGTGAGGGTAACAGGGATGATAGGGACCACGGGCAATATTTCCTCTCCCTCTGAAAGTATTCCAATAATGAATCAAAAGACTTTCAAGTCCACTGCACTACACTACTATACAATTTGGTTGTTTATAATGTAAGTTTACACTTAACCTGATCTAAATCCGATAGTAACTAACCTTTTGGCACGACAGGAACGTATTCCTGCTTATTGGGAACGCACGTAAAGGCATTATCGATGCACTGGCAAACCTCAAACTCTCCGAGAACGGGCATGTGGGGCTGCACATAGTGCTCTGCCTTATCCATGCAAGGGCATTCGTCGGCATGCACACAAGTATCCTCGTCTCTCCAAAACTTGCCCTGCTTGTGACAGTCCGGTCGCAGCTTATCCACACAACCCGGCTTGCAGTGCTCGCCGGGCTGGCATAGGCCGCGCTTCTTCAGAATGCTTCCGTAGTAGTGGCAAGTGTGCTCGCATTGGTTTGCACAGGATGCCCAGACCTTGCCGTCTGGACACTGTTTGATGGGCTCTGGCGCAGGATCTAGTCTTGTCTTCGTCTCACAGCTGGGCTTGATCTCCTTGACGGTGGCTATGTTATCGCAAATAAACATGGTGGGGTTGAACATCAGATCTGAACCGCATGTCTTCTCGACATAGATCCATCCACCATCCACCTTGGGATGACAATGCAGGAACTTGTGGCAGTCCCCGGGGAAATCCTTATACTCTGCAATGGCGGCATCGCAGCTCAGGCCGAGCTGTGGCTTCTCGGTGGGCTTAGGAAGTTCTGCCAGTGGCTCCTTATCGCACTGGCAAAAGGCTCGCAGCTCGTAGTCGTGGCACTTGCCTATGCACCTAAGGCCCTCCTCCAGATTACAGATCACGTTCTCGTCCATTTGTTCTGGAGCCTCGTGTGTATCCTTAACCCGGCATTCAACCTTAGTCATGTACTGCTTCAGGCAAGTGCCATAAACGTTCTCCAGACGATCGTAGCGCGGCACCTTCTCCTCATCGTTCAGCCGCACGCTCTTGTGCGTGGAGTCCCTGTCCTTGTCGCACCAGCGAGTCCATCCCTTGACGCACTTGGTTTGGTTCTGCGTTGCCATGGGAGGGGACGCTGTGGACCCCTCGATAAGGGGAGCCGAATGTGCCGGAGTCGTGGGAACGTCACATTTAACGCCGCTGCAGATTTCCTTGCGCTTGGAGCATCGGCATGTGGCACACGCATCCGAATAAGTGATGTCGCCTTCATAGAATGTCTTTCCCTCCTTGACCATACAGACTGGCTTGCAGTCGGACTTGGGCACACAATCCCGATACGTGTCATTGAGGTAAATGAATCCGTCTTCGCAGGGCTTAATGTGACATCCCTCTAAACAGTTCTCTCTGTTGCACATGCGCTCGGCTATTCCCTGATCGAGGAAGTTCTCACACGTCTCCACAGCACAGGCCGGAGTACAGGCCTTATAGTCCGAACAATGCGGGTCACATTGCATGGCTGTGTATGAAATAATACAAATGCAATACAATATAAATAATACAAATAACACATTTCTTAAAATAGAATTGCAAAAAGTTAAGCTGAGATAATTAAATTTGGGTGTTTATACGGACATGTTAAAATGATAAAATTGTCCTTGTACCCTTTAATATTAATAAATTGTATCCATAGAGCAAACTCACAATTCCCATAACACAAAAACTTATTAAATTTAAGTTAGGTGGTCCGCATACTCGCTGTACTTACGACAGAAATGTTGCGATCTCCAGCGTATGTGGATGCCTTTCTTGGCACAGGCGTCGGCATAAGCGGCCACGGCTGTGCACAGACACTCGCAGTCGCCGCCTTGGTCACAAGCACAGGTATCGAAGATGCACCGCTTCCAGTAACGTTCCAGTGGCACCTCTGTGTGGCACTCCTGAAACAGCTCCGACTTTAGGGCTCCGCATTTCAGTTGGGCCCAGGTCTCGCGCTCTGGATGCTGCTTGCAGGCATCGATAGGCACCACTGGAGCTGAGCAATGCGGTTGCAGTTTCCATGCGTGGCCAAAGAGCATGGGGCTCGTTTCCAGGCCAAGCGAGGGAGTCTGCATGTCATCCTGGCCATTGCCGTTATAGTTTCCGCATAAGCCACTGACCTTCATGCGCCATTCGTTGCCCAGTTTAACGTAAACTCGCGTTCCTTCGTCCCACTTTACTTGCAATTTCAAGGGTATCACTTCCACAACCACGAAGACGCCGGCCTTGTAGATATGGAAAGAGTTGAAGCCTTTTGAGTTGACACTATCACGGAGTTCTACAGAAAATTGAAGTTGTCATTGACTGGAACCTATTAAAAATTTGTTTACTCACTTTTAATGGCTGACTTGTTAGGGTCAGTGTAATATGATGAATCCGCGCTAAGAAGCAGCGACTCTTCTGCATGGCCAGTCAAGGAGATTTCCAAAGACTTGGAGCAAGTCACGCCTAATGTGCCGCACAGCACGTTCTGTATAGTGATGGTGAAGCCATCTCCATTGTCGAAACTTCCCTTGGATAAAACATAATCACAAGCTCCCTGGAAGTCAAAGTCGTGGTTATCGAAGGTGGTGAAGTGGGAATCCCCCCAGACACTGCATGTGGACTCGCAGCCATTATCCGAACACTTCCAGTTGCCAGCCTGGCACGTGCACAGGTTGCAGTCCTCCTTGATCTTCTCTCCGTCATCGTAGCTCTTGCCGGCATGGTGGCACGAGCAATTGCTGGGCAGCACGCAGGCCGAGCGGGAAGTGTCATAGACGTATCCCTCCATGCAAACACATCCCGGAAGGCAGTCCGACGAATCAGCCGTGTACTTGTCCATGTTTTTGCAGGTCTTTGGCTCCTTGGGGGCACATTTGGTAAACTCGGCGAAAGGCTGGTTGGCACACTTGGAACGCAACTCCGACGAAGGTGGAAACTTATCTTTGTCGCCCGGCTCGGCGTCCTGGCAGTCCCACACACCATCCGAACAGGTACAAAGGTCCAGGAACTTCTCTCCCGGACGCACCTCTTTGTAGCCAGGTCGGAATGTCATGCCGTCGAAGGTGCAATGGCACCTTTGCTTAGGCACACACTCGCCCTCCTCATTGATGTACTCTCCATGGGGGCAGCGACAGCCCTCGACGCACTCTCGATTGCAGGTGGCCTTGCTGGGCAGATCATCGCACGTGAGAGCGCAGCCATCGCCGCACTCATCAAACACCTGACCCAATGGACATTTTACAGCTAAAGATAAATACCAATTTTGTAAATTTCGCCGGAGGGGAATTCTTTGTCGCACTTACAGCACTCCTTCACCGTCATTCGCCAGCCCGTTTTCACACCCTGACGCATGCATTCAGTTCCATAGGCCGAGAGAATGGGACAGAAGCACTTGGACAGGTCGTCCTTACAGGCGCAGGTGTCATACAGGCAATCTTCGTAGAACTGCTCTGGTTCGACCATGAAGTGGCAGTCTTGGAAGATGTCCTGCAGAATCCAGTCACAGTGCTTCTCAGCCTGGGCCTTTCTCTCCGGATTGAGGGTACAGGGATGAGGTCCTTGATGGGTCTCTGCCTTAAACTGGCACGTGTCCTTCGTGCGCCACTTGTCGGCAAAGGGCTCCACTGCTGTCTCCACATCGCCCTCAGGCGTTAGAAAGTCATCTTGGGTATTCGAGTTAAATGTACCGCAAAGACCTTTTGTCTCTCCTCGCCAGCTCGGCGGAGCGTCGATGTAGACACGCGATACTCCGTCCCACCACACGCGAATGCCATCAGCAAATTCCACAGTTAAGAAGGTCGAACTGGCCCGACGGATCAGCACTTCGCCTAAGCCTAGCATCTTTGGTAGCTTCGCAATTGGCTTGTCATTGACAATGGTGGAAAGGCCCTGGTCCAGCTTGATTACAGAGGGAGTGCCGTCGCGCAGTATAAATCGAATCGTCACCGACTTGGTGCAAGATGGGTCATCAGGGGCGGCAAAGTTCATTGCCTCAGAGACAGCCCCCGAACAAGCAACATTCTCCGCTTCGACCGACATGTTTTGGGTCTTCAGCAGATAGTAGGAGCACTTGCCCATGAAATCAAAACGCTTTCCATCAAACGTCTGATAATGCGGATCTCCGATTGCCCCACAGCGAGCGCCACACTTGTCGTCTGTGCACTTCCATTGCCCATTCTTGCAGGTGCATGTGTTGCAGTTCTTCTTGATCGCGGACTCCGGCTTGAACTCCTTTCCGCGAAGAGAGCACGGACATAGCTCCCGGGTTATGCAGGCCTCCTTATATTGTACCGTTCCTTCTGGACAGAAGCAGCCTTCATTACAGGTGGCCCTGGAGGGTGACACCGAAACATTCGATTCGCAAGTGGGCTCCACATTTGGCCCGCAGGCATGGTAAACCCGTCCGAATCCGCAGCTGATGGCTGAAATGTTAAGATGTTACTAGGATCTCAATTAAGTATTGGGTATTTTGCGTACGACAAATCTCCAGATTTCGCCATCCATGCTCCAGCTTTATGCCTTTAAAGGCACACTCCTTGGCCAACATGGCGATGGCGTCACAGTTGCAGCTTTCCGGATGCTCCCGGTTGGCGCAGTTGCAGTAGTCCGACATGCAGGTGCGTATCAAGGCGTCGTAGTTAAAGGGCTTGATACAGTCACCCAACTTCTCGTTGGCCAGTAGGCGCTCGCAGACCAAAACAGCCTTTTGCAGTTTGCTCTGTTCGCACGAGTCCACGCCAAACTCCAGCTCGGCACTGTTCTCGACCTGACACATGTCACTGTTGTCTTCGACGCGCCAGGCATCGGCAAAGGCCTTGACTGTCTGCAGCTTCTTGCCCGTTCTAGAGACGAAATCAGTGCTGGTGTCACCGTCGAGCGATCCGCAGAGACCCCCAACTTTGCCCCACATCTGGGGACCAGCCTGCACGGACACGTACTGATGATGGTCCCAGTCCACCTTGAGTCCTATGGACTCCAGATCGATCTGGACGTGCTGGGCTACGGGCATCACTTTCATACCCATTACCTGAACTGGCATCGGAAGGTTCTTAACTGGAGTGGACAGTCGCATGGTGCCATCTTAAAGTTACATATTTAAGGTATTAATCTTTCAGATGATTGGAAGCGTAGACTCTTACTCAGATTTTCAAAAGTGTACAGGACGGACTGCCAGAGTACCTTAAGGGTGTGCGCGCACCCATAACCGGAGCCATATGGACAAGCCTTTAGGATAATGTCGAAAGTTCCCGAAACTTTGTCTGTTATTAGTGTGTGTGAGCAAGACAGGGGTGCTCTGTGGGAGAAATATGCTTAAATACTTTCTTAAATCTCTATTAGTTTCCACTTACTTGAAGACCAGCCCATCGAAGGTTTTCATATTAAGACCACCCCAAGTAGTACAAAGAGCTGGGCGGGGGGTCTTGTCGATGACAACGTCTACCTCGCTGGTCTGATACAGCGAATAACTTCCCAGTGTGACAACAGTTTCCTCCGATGACCACCATTCCTATTTTATTTAATTAAAATTGAGGCCACTAAGACTAATATAAATAAATACAAACTTACGCTTCTTCTTTCCAAGTCTCTGTACTTCGCCAGTAGGGCCAAGAGTTTCTCCCGTTCGGTTCGGATTTCGTAGGCGATTTCGCCGCTGAACCCGCCATGGTACACACGTCCCGCCTGCTGCATCACCTTTTGCGTAGACGTGCTGGAGCGGATGGTGTAACCAGGAGCTGCAATTGTGATTTGACGAGGTTATCCCCATATTTGGTGCGGTGATCTGTAACAGACTTACGGAATATGCACTTCGGTAGTGGTTCAGGCAGATACCTTCCCTTTTGATAGCTGCACTTGTACTCTATGTCAAGCCGACCTTGGACCTTTAATCCCGGCACTTGGGGGCAAGTAAATGTGCAGCGAGCCTCCTCCTGTTCATAGGCACATCTGTAGTTGCCATTAAAGTTGGTATTGGTAACATTGCAGCTATTAATATCTGTAGATTTTATGTTTCAGTTATATAGATATCTTTAGAGATATATATCATATTTTAAAGAATGTTTTGATGGCTGTAAAATACTGATATGCAAAGATTGGCTTACTATATTGGCAGTGGGCCCCGCGAAACATCTTAGAGCATTGACACACATTGAAGCTTATGCACTGGCCTCCGTTTTGGCATGCTGGCTCGCAAGTAGCTGAAAACGAATTCGCAATCACGATAGTTCTTATTTTGTATTGGCACTACTTACGAGCACAGTCAGGAGGCTTCTCGAGCCCCGTCTTGGTGTGCACCCACTGTCCGTTGCGGCACTCGATATTGGTAATTCCACTGCCATCTGGAAACTGGAACCCTCGCATGCATTCGGCGTGGCAAATACTGCAACGAAAGTACGGTTTACAGACACATTGCTTCCACATCCCGAAGGGAACTCACTTGTTCATGCATGAGACTTTTGAGTTCTTCGGCGCCTTCGGAATGGAGGCACACACCGACTTCCTCTGCTGGCACACCGCTCCGGAGTAATTCTCTGGACACTGACACTTTCCGGGAGAGAGGCAAATGCCATTGTTCTGACACGGCGGCTGGCACTGGGCCTGGCAGGGCGGAACTTCAGAGAACACCGAGTTCCCTATAATCCATCCATCATTACTGCAGAACATCTCCAGGACCAGTACGTCCGGAGCGAAGCTGTAGCCAGACGGACAGAAGACCTTGCACCTTCCACCATGCTGGCACTCGGACTGAACGTTTAACGGCAACTGCAAGGCAGAGCACTTGCCGAAGGCTTCCAGGTAGTTGACGCCACTTCCGTAAAAGTTTCCCTGATTCCTAAAAAATATGGAAGTTCAGTTGTTGGCAGCTAACCTCAAATAATGGTTATCACTCACCCCTTCCCAATGCCAAAGACTCCTAGGGTTTTCGTTAAAAGACCTCTCCTGCAGCGAAGGAGCGTTGTAAGAAACATTTAAAGAAAGCTCTTATTATTCTCACTCACCCAAAGCCTCCACCCACTGAAGATGTCTTTATGCCACCGCCATATCCTCCGCCTCCATATCCTCCGGCGCCTCCTACTGATCCAGCATAACTGTATCGGGCACTTAAAAAAAGAGTATTTAAGCTATATATCCGCTTTGAGCTTGACGAGTTATCGCGAATTTTTCGGAATGATCATTACCTAACTGCGGGGGCATGTTGTATGTTGAAGCTGATATGGCGTTCTTTGCGTTCACTTTCCTTATCGAAGGAGTCGGGTACAGCTTGGACTAGTGGGCTAGTTTTGCGAATAATTTGAGCAAAAATATTGAGAAATGTGATGGTATTATTATCAGGCTTGCAGTACAAATATTTCTTAACTGAGTCACAGAAATTTCTACTCTATATGGACTAGTCACATAATGTACTCCAAAGCGGAAATCCTATCCAGCCTATAGGGGACAAAGTTTAAAATGCATACTAAGAATACCTTTTCATTTTTTAACGTAAAACGTGGAAAAACTTTCGCTGATTGAATTCAACAAGGACCTTACATGTTCTTAAGTAATTTATTAATGCTGGGACCATTATTATTTTCGAAGAAAAACACATTTATATAAATAGGTATAAACTATTTTAATTTGTATCACAAAAAATAAAAATTCAATTCTAATGTACATTGTCTGCAGTAAAATTTTCCCTACTCAAAATGTGTTTGGCATAAATTTTCCTTGCTGTCCGGGTAAAAAAAGGATTTGAATTTACTCCATATATTAAATAATTTCGGAGAAAATTAAAGCACAGGAAATAAAAACAAATATTAGTTTTAACATAGTGCAAATAAAATATCTTAAACAAAAATGATTAACGATAACCTTTTTGCCTATTATATTTTATATCCTTGTAAAAGAACTTTAAGAAAGCAACCTATGCTACACGTTTTATTTAGACAAAGGACTCTACCTCGATTTAGGATCTCGGTCACGCTCCATTTGAAACCATATCTGCGAAAGTTTGCTTAATTGAACCACTCAAAAAATATCTTTATTTTTAAAGATAAGCTTAAAAATGCAAAATATAATCAGTAAGATGGTGCACTCAAAATTTATAGTTTTTTAACAACTCTAAATGTAAATACATGTCGTTTTACCGCAGAAATTGTTTCCATGCAAACTATTTCCTAGGCACGAGTGTTCTTTAACGTATCCATTCTGTAACGGATCTTGGTGTTCTAATTACCCACAACTTGAACTTCACCGATCACATCGGTATAATTGTTGGTAAAGCAAAGGGTGTCTTTGCTTTCGTAAAACGATGGTCTAAGTCTTAGACTCTTAGAAATTCGATGATCCCTACACGACAAAACTCTTATATATATTTCTGGTTCGGCCCATACTCGAATATTGTTCGTGTGTATGGTCCCCTCAATATACAAAGT
>JAEIII010036165.1:0-24419 GCA_018905755.1 Drosophila ohnishii | reverse complement strand
CCCAACATCAATCACATTTGAAATGTAACTGGCTGTGAAAAGCCTTGGCACAATTTGGGCCATGTCTTCGCCCCGAGTGTTTTGCCCAAGGCCTGGCTTTGTTCTCGCCCCGGCTAATTGATGTCATTTTCCTGCCTGCCTGTGGTCTCTGTCAGTGCCCTTTTCAAGTCTTGTCTAATAATACCCAAAGTTTGCAAATTACCTCGGTACAAAAGTCCTTGCAACATCCGAGAGAGAGGATTGCACACTAAATGTCAAGACACACGCATATGTGATTCGCGCAATGCTGTTTATTTTATGGCCAAGAGAATATTTTCAATGAATCAATAAAATCTTATTTTTATCAGGGGGAGTTAGCAACAAGGTAGAGTACAGTTTGGCATTTAGGTAAATTGTAGTTATAAATAATATAAATATTAGATATTCACATGAGTGTTGCAGTTTTCTTGAAATATAAGAAGGAATCGTGTTTTGTTTAGAAAATGTCTTAATGGAGAAATATTTATAACAATAAAGAATAAAGAATGTCCGAAGAAAACTAACTTCGCGATCCCTTGCCATAGGATCATGCCTCCAAGTAAAAAATGGATCAAAACTAATTAAGAAAATCATCAAATTCAATGCAATATATAAGGCCTGCACTTACGATATCCTTACACTTAAATTATATATTTTCCTTAAACCAATCTCTGAAATCCCAGCACTACAGATATCTTTACATTATCCTCATCAGAGTTACCCATTAAATTCCTTACCACACCAACCACTGCCATGTTTTCTACACAGTTTTTTAAGCTAAAAAAGTGTGCCATAAACTTTTGCTTAACTCTGGCCACTCTAAGGAAGCACAGCCAAGCCGCAAAAGCCAAAGAATTATACAAAAAAAATACAACTAAAAAATAAAGTTACGATGGGGTGGAAAATCAACAAAAACGAAAATGGTTCGTATTTCTCTACTACAAAAGCTTTTCCCCCCAAACAGAGCCAAAGAGAACGGGAGAGCTGAGGTAGAAGAGACTTTCTCACAGAGAGAGAGAAACATTAACCCACCCACCAACCTTAACCCGCCAAAGCCCCTCGGTATCTGTGCCAAGCAAAATGCAAAATACGTTAAAGGTACGAAAAAAAAAAGTAAGGAAAGTCTAGGGAGGGAAACTGGGGGGTTTCTGTCGAAAAACGTAACGAAAATCCACAGCAAAGCAAACAGAAAATTTGAGCAAACCAAAGGGGCGGACAAGGATGGGTTAACGGGGGGCGTTAAGGCGGTGTGAGGAGGTGGGACACACGCAAAGCCACGACCTATCCACACAACAATCGTGTGTGGTGGGTGTGTGCAGGTGCTGGACGCAGCCAAACACTTGGAGGAGGCGACTCGCAGGCAACCGAGTTTACATGTGAGTGGCATAAACCGCTTTTAGTGCAACATACACACTCTAGCACACACAAGCACACGCACAGGCACACGCACACTTAGATATAGCGGCACACAGATGATATAGCGGCATTCCACGGATGCTGCTGCTGCTGCCTTCTGTAGAAAGGTTGTTGTGGGGTTAATTTCGTTTTGGCATTGCAATTTCTGCCACTGCCATGACTCGCTGCCCCGCTCTCCTTTTTGGCACTCGAAATAAAATTGTATACAATATTTTTGGGAATTTTAAAGCGATTTAAATTGAAAAAAATTGGAATATACAAAAAATAAAATATATTTAAAAACTCTTATAAATCCTGACAGTTTTTACTTTAAAAATCTCTAAATTTAATTTAAATTATATACCCCACTTTTCTCTCTCTGCACTCTCTTTGGCAACTGTGTTTGTTTGCCTTCGCTGTGGAGTGCCCTCAATACGAGCGAACATAGATTGCATAGAGACCTCCATTCCATCTCTCGCCAGCACGGGGCTGTTGATGTTTTCGTGGACCAAAAAAATATATAAAAATATGTCATACGCAGCTCTACGTTTGCCACTTAAATGCCAACGGCAAAGCCCCAGCTCAGTTCGGTTAAATCCGGCTCAGCCGACGGGCAGCCCATTATCATTACCACAAGGCTGAGCTAATTCCCGCTCATCATTTTAATGGGCCGCCCTGCTGACGGAAATAATTAAAAATAAGTTAAGAGCGGCACAGAGGTAGGACCCCTGGGGGTAAGGATCCCTGGCCGTAAGTCAACTGTCAAATATTCTACCGAAATATTCATTCGCAGAATGTTCGCTGCAAAATATAAACACGTTCGACAGGACACTGTTTCCCGATGAGAACAATGACAGGCAAATATTTTACGTGCAAACGCAACAACAATACAAAAGTCTTCGATGAATATGGAAGCATTTCAATATGTCGACTGTCGTCTATGGACTGTCTCCTGGATCCTGTCTTGTGTCACTTGTGTAGTTGCGCAAGACTTTTGCAATTAGTTGCAAATGAAGGGCACGTAGTAGCTCAAGTCGAGCAGCTAGCAAGAGAAAACAAAAAATTTCAACGCACGTAAGCATCCCTAACAAGGTAAGCAAAAGCGAGACAGTCCTTGAGCCAGTTGTCATATAGTACATGGCTCACTGGGCCATAAGCCAGGTGGAAACTTGGCCCGAGATAAGCAAATTTACCCGGGATTTTTGGGTAACTGCTGACTCAATTAGTTAATTAATTGATTGCAAATAGTAACCAGGCAACAACACTTAAGGACATGACAAGCTACTTGTCTTTCTGACTTTTTTTTGTAATTTTTCTGAGATAGTTTTATGGAAGGTTAAGTATTATACATCCTTGCCAATTTCTACTATCCTGTTTCCTGTTTACCCCCTGTCTTTCCTCTGTCAAAAGAGTATCATTTTGGCATTTGAACGTCTTATTATCAAATTAATCAGTGTGCTGGTGAGCTAACTCCCCCGAGGGCTTCAGGTTCTTCACTGCTTTGGCTCTTGGTCCTTTGCTCCTTGGTTCCATTGCCCTATCACGGCGCTTTCCAAGTCAATGCACCTAAAATTAAGCTTATTAAGCGCCAAAGCAAAGTAAAACTTTTTGCGCTGCGTTGGCAGCAATTAAAAAAACCGCTACACCTGCTGCGTTGCCAATTAATAGTTTTACTTCGCTTTTATTTTATTATTTTCCTCGTTTTTTTTTTGTTCAAAATCATTTGGCAACTAAAACAATAGAGCAGGGGGAGGAGATGTGGGACTCCAGGAAGTGCAGCAAGGCAGAAACGCTTTTTCTGGCCAGCAAATTGCAAAGAAAGAGAGAGGGGAAAAGAAAGCACTGGGAGTATCTGTAGAAGGGAAAATGGAGAAATGCTGTGCCAGTGTTTGTCTTGGCGAAAACTTTCTGACTCTGCTTTGTATCTGTAAGAACGCGGATACTGAGAAAAAATATCTCCGAAAAATATAACATAATCTTTGATATTTGAAGAGTTTTTTCCACTATTTACTAACAAGCAATCATAATATTCTGAAATATTAAATATAGAAAAATAACCCAATTTACTTTAAAATATTCATGTTATCAAAAATCGTACAAAAATGTTATTTATATTTTTATAAAATAGAATATCGATCAAATGCTCATATTTCGCTCATTTAAAATATCGATTTATTTATTCAAGTCTTTTTTCCTCGAGCATCCAACACTATTTTCAACTTCATCTACATCTGCAACTCCTGCTCCTGCTCCTACTCCTGCTCCTACTCCTGCTCCTGCTCCTGCTCCTGCTCCTACTTCTACTCCTGCTCCTACTCCAACTCCTGCTCCTATTCCTGCTCCCGCTTCTGTTTCTACTTCTGCTCCAGCTGAGGCAATATCCTTATCTCCATTGAGCCTAGAATCCTGTGCCAGTCGTCGCTCCCAGTTTCTCAGTTTCCTGGCTGCGCCTTCTCCCCAATTGTTGTTGGCAGCTTCCAAGGTGGCCAGGCAACTCAAACTCAAACACAGCCGAAGCTTTCTTCATCTCCAAGAAAGCAAAAAAAAATAATACTCATAGACTCCAGACTGCGGCTGCCTAAATGCCCGCCATTTATTTGTGAATGGCACTCGACAAACTCCAGGCCTAAGGAAGACAGGATAGGGGACTGGACTGGGGCTGGGGCTGCTTTATGCCATCATCTTGCGCCATTTCGGAGCACTAAACGTGCCGCTGCATGGCAAACAAGTTGGAGGAAAACTTTCCGCACAGCCTCCAACGAATACATCAAGGAGCCGATGGCCACAACCGCAAACTATTTTCATAAACTTTCATCCTTCAGGCAACTAATCATTTAAAGCAACTGAAAGCAAGTACTCTATCAATTTAATTTTCAGAGTTTTGTCATCTAAAACAAGATTTTAAAGCTTAAATTGGGGAAGGAAATCTTAACAAAGCTTTTTTAAATTATACTTTTATTATAAATAATTAAATTTAATCAAAAATGGTTAAGCTTAATAGGTAGGGATTTGTGTTTTAAAAAGATTTAAAGGAGCCTCATTTAGTTTGGTTTTGGATTTATTTTGGATTTATTTTATCTTTAATACGTTGATATATATTCTGCCAGCTTACAAATTAATTAATAGTTTTATTTATTAAGTTTCCTTAACCATTTTCTATACATTTTTTATGAATTTGTATAAAACATTTGATTATCAATAATCTTTAAACATTTTCTCACATTTTATCAGACCAACAAAAGCCAAAATCTATTAATGTTCGGTTAGTTTCTGTGGCAATTATATTTATTTATCGTACTTTAATTCAAATTTAATATGACTTTATTGGCAAAACCGCCTTTGTCAGTCAGACTTTCAATTAAATTTCAAATGCAGCCAATGTGCTGCCACTTTTCATCACTCATGCATTGTTGCACATAAATCAAAATAATTTACTGCCTGGCTCGGCAAGCGGAATTTATTGAAATTCCAGCAAAAACGAAAAAAAAAAAAATAGAGATGCTGCAGATGCAGCAACTGCAACTGCCACTGCCACTGCCATGGAAAATCGGATGGATGGATGCTGCACAAAACAATCCCATTGAAAATGGTTTCGATTTCGCAACCCCTCCAATTTGTAATTCAATATGCTGATTTCTGGGGCTCAGCCCCCGCCCCACCTCGACCCGAGTGCAATTGCCTGTTTGGCTGCCAGTCAACACTCGTATGCCAATAGAAATGCCAACGCGTCTCACTTGACCAACTTTTTGCAAGTGCCAGGAAAAGCGGAAAAGCGGAAGGGCGGAACAGCGCAGCTGGGCAAAGAAGCAAAGCAGCACAGCAGCAGAGAAGCGGAAAAGCGGGCTGCCTGCTGGCAAAGTATTGGCAGAAAAGTTTGACATTCTGCCCGGCAGCGTCTTATTTCAATTAAAAATTGTTTTAACAAATCAATTTACAGAGCCTGGCGCAAAACTGATTAAAGCCAAGGCAGCTATTAAGGCCAAACAAGAAATGCAATTTAAATGCATTTTCAAAGATGCTTCGAACACTGAATACCCTCACTGAAACTCTGAAAATATAGGGTGAAAAGAATAAGGTAAGGGTTATATTTTCTCTATAAATTTATATATTTCTTGGAGCTATTTTTTAATTATAAACTAATCAAGAAGTGCCCTAAAATATATGTTTTTATTTACTTTAAAAATAAGATGGCTCAAATACTCTTCAAAATAATTTCATAATTATTTAGACAAATATTTTCCTAGATTTATTTTGTTATTTTTCCTGCCGCTATAATGCCTCAAAGCACATCCCTTGAAATCCCTAGGATTCTCTGCTTTCAAAAGAGAATCGAGCAGTGCAAATTGAATTCCTTGGCAGCCCCAGGCCCGCGGGACGATTAAGATGGCAGCTTCATCTTGGCTGGTTGTCGGTGCAGCGGGTAAATTAATTTATTTGTTAAACTTTCCGATGTCAGGGAGCCAAAGTCAAAGTTTGCAACGCGGCAAAAAGAAAAATAATCAACTATAACTAAAACAAACAGCCAGGAGTGTCAGAGAAGGAGGATGGGGCGGGTCGGTAGTGTGTGAACAGGGCGTGGTTGTGGTCTAAATGCGCCGGCAACCGCATCTCCAAGGACTTATCCGCAAGGACTTTATCATAAAGTTTCTCCAAGAGCCGGCTGGCTGACTGGCAAAGTTCTTACAAGACGGCTAGAGATGGTGGCTCTTACTAGGATTACACTTGGGGAAAAATAGTGGTTCTTGAAAGTAATTTTAATTATAGAAGGTGTGTAGCAACTAGGGACCTGTAGGTTATAATAAATGTATTTTTGTAAGACTAAAAACCATCCAAGAATCATCATCAGTAGAGATATGTATAAAGTATAGAGTTGTGAAGTCAAGTCAAAAACTTTTTGAAACACAATTCTTTGATTATAAATCCTCATAGAATCCCCATAATAATTTCCTAAAAATAATCCCTTTTCGGCTGCACATTCTTTTGCAGTGCTTTTTGACATTAAACACAATCTAGAGGAGCACCTTGCTCAGTTAGGTGCCTAATGAAGGGGCAACCCCATGGAGGAATAGGTGCCTGCCTGCCAGGTGGGAGCAGTCGAGCAAATACTCTTATCCATTCCACTGGAGCCCTGGGTCCCAATCAAATTAAGTGCTGTCGGGCAGCGGGATTAAACCCCTTTTGTTCAGCCCAATTACTCGGCATTCAATCGGGAGTTCATTTCAAAAATTGCATTAAACTGTGCGGTAACTTTGATTAAAGTCCGATAGATGGTATGCCCCATGCCGCACGTGTGGCTTGTAATTGAATTTGTCGCCGGGTGTGTGTGTTGTGTGTGTATCGCTTGCATTTAAAAAGTGGCGAAACATGTTTCGTATTTTGTATGTAAACACCTCCGTCCGCCCACTTCAGAGGCCAAATGAAAATTTCACCAGAAAATCCCCATACCCATCCAGGCCATATACACATCGTGCGCGGCAACAGCGGCAGCATATAAATCAGATTTTGCAATTAAGCCTTCATTGAAATTCAGGCGTAAAATGTAAATTTATTATGGCAACCACGAAGGTGACGAGGGCCGAGACGGGGGCGGTTTTCCTTCAATTGACTGACAGATTGAGCCAGTTTTCCCGCACTTATGTAGGTAAAAAGAGAACGAGCAGGGTTCTTAAAAGATTGCTCAGTCACGGTTTAATTGGTATGCCAAGGACAACCACAACAGATAAATGATGGAAAAGTTAAAACAATAGGATATACATTTCGTCAATTTTCACATGAAATCTGAGCTGAGGAAAGGTTCATTATGACTACAGAAAAAAATAATTGATTGGAAAATTTGTATTTAAAAAGAGTGCAATCAAGGGTTGATTATACCCTATAAGATTGCTTTCTTAAATAAATATGTACTATTTGTTTACTTTTTAAATGCTGTACTTCCTTAATCATTATTTCAATTCACAAAAAAAATATTTGGAAATTTATTAATATAATAAAAACAAGTTCTGGTTAAAATCTAGCATAAGCAGTTGACTGATAATAAATATTGGAATATTTTTTCTAAAGTTTATTCTTGATTTAGAAATTAGTTTTCTTCACCATTTTAAAACTACTTCTACTAACTTTTTCATTATTTTTAATAGCTTATATTAAACTACTTCAAAGTGACCTTTAAGCTCTTTTATTCTGATTAACTTACAGAGACTTGGTTTATTTTTAAATATGCTGAACCAAGTAATTAAATCCCTCACAATTATATGTGACAAAGGTCACCCTTAAAATGTCACAATGAAAAGGTTAAGTGCTTCCATAAAATATATACAAAATATAAACTTATTGAGAAGTTTAAACTTCAGTCTTCACATTATAATTAGTATTAATTCTTCCTAAAACTTTGCTTTTAGACTTACTTTATCCCTCCGTATTTTATATATTTTTCTTTTTTTTTAAATCCTTTAAAAAAACCTTTGTTTTTTCTTACCTTTCTACGTCCACAACAAAGCATTCTTCGCACACGCGAATTTCCAGTAGCTGCTTTCAATCGAGTAAACTTCTTCTTCCACTGCATTTATTAGTGGGGATCCGATTGGGGAATATCCTGCGTCCTTTCCACGTTCCTCTCTCGCCTTTTGGGTGGGGTTCGTCGTTCAAAAGGCAACTTCTATTAATTGCCGTATGTTTTCATGGGACACGTATAGCTCCGAGTTGCTTGCTGCGATGGCATTTGGTCAATGCTGAACACGTTCCTTTATTTGGTTCCTTACAAAAATGCGATATAAAAATGCAAGTTCGATTTATTCGTTGCTCGTTGTGTGTTGTGAGTAGTTTCTGCAATAAAACATAGGGAAGAGCAGAGGGAATAATGAGTTAAAAAACGAACGACCAAGTATTTACTGTCACTTGATTGTCAACAAGCTGGCACACACTCTACACACACGCTTTATTCACCTGACAGACCCACAAACAGTGTGTCGAAACTATTTTGATTTTCAAATTTATTCCTTAAATATTTGTAAGCCTTATGATTGTGGTATTTATTTGGGTTTTAAGAAGAAGTTACAAGAAATCAATAGCAATAAATATGCTAAGGGATTATTTTCATAGAATTTAATGACATTTAATAATGCCTATTTCAGACCATTATTTTTGTTTATTTTAAGAGGTTTCTTCCTTAAACTTTCTACAAAAAAATATATAATTCCCATTTTAATTTATTTTCTAGACAAAATCTCTTTAATTCTACCACTGTGCCTGCCTATGTGTATGCGTGGGAGTGTGTTGAGTGTATCTGAGCATGTTTAACTTAATGAAGCTTTACACTTCGCGAGCCTGGAGCCACAAGCCCGACATGTGTCATATGCATTTGCTTGACAAGGCATTCGAGCACTTGGACAGTTTTAGCCCCCCCTCAACTCACAACTCTCCTCCTTTCAGTCCTCCCACCATATGCATATATCGAGTAACTGTCTGCGTCTGATTTTATAGCGCTGATAATGCAATGTTTGCCCTGCTCCTTAGCTTATGTCCGTCCATTGGCAAATAAAATGTGGTTCGCTTAGCATACACACACACACACACACAGTGGTGAGTAGGCTGATGGAAATGGAAATAGGAGACAGAGAGAGAAACAGTGAGAGGGAAAAACGGCAGGACATTCCTCGGTCACTGTCTTCTCGTACGATATTGGGTCGCCCTTAAAAGTATGCTATACATTTGGATTTAGAAGGAAACGTAAAAGAGAAGAATTCTTTTAAAAACATAAATTTTGTCAATTTAAAAGCAGTGTTAAAGATAAAGAAACAGATAAAGGATAATGGATTAAAAACACTTTCAGTAAGACAAAGAATTCGAATTGAAAATCGTTCTTTAAAATATAAAGTATACCTAAAAATAAATCGAATTTCTGGCAGCTATAGACTTCTCGCCTAATTATAAATTATAATTACAATTTTGCCCTACACAACAACTGTTTTATTTTATTTTTAAGATATATTCTTTACCAATCTATATTTCCATAAACTTATACCCTTCAGTTTGCACCGTTTGGTGTAATAAAAATAAGTTTAAAGCAAATGTTTCTTGACAAGAGCTTACATGACTCCCAATTAATAGTTAGCAGCTTATAAAATAAGGTCGCAGTTTGCATACAAGACTTAGTATATATATATAATTCCTCGTTCTTTACAGCCTTGGCAACTTGACAAAATAAGCACACTCACACAACATACAATATAACTATCTATTTATGGTAATGAAGTAGCCAAGCAGACAGCCTGACTGGCCTTTAGGCCTTTGGGGCTAATTGTGTTGGCCTGGTTTTACTTGGCTATAAGAAAATTATCGTCTAAGCTAAGAAAATTATCGTCTACGGCGTTAAACGGCTCAGCGCTTAATTTGCAAGCTAATGGAAAATGCATTTAACCGATAAAAATATATATTCACTTCATTTAACAATAAGTTAACTCTTTTAGTTCTATTTCCTATAGAGAAAGACTCTGTCGTCGAGGCATCGTTGATATTATTTTTAATTAAAAAGCATTTTGTGTGGCTAGCTGCTCTTGTTTCTGTGGCTCTACAATAGAAACGGGAATAAAGACAGAGAGAAACTAGCAAAAGAGATGCGGAATTGTTTAGATAAACCCCAATGCTCTTTGGCACAGCCCCTCAAACAATATGAATAAACGAACACATATAAACATATATCTATTTTCATTGCTGTGGGTAAGGGGAATGACTCGTGTGCCCTTTGGAATTAAAGTTATTAACGCTGGCAGTCCCTCAGATGGGAAACTTTTCAGACACGAAAGGTCTCTCAATATGCAGAAAACAATGACAGAGAAAATGGCCACTTGGAGAAATGTGTTTATTCTTAAATTGTTAATATTTGAAGATAATTTTCTTAAATTATATTCTTTAAATTTATTTGGATTTACCTCTATTATTTTAACTTAAAACCATCATAGAGAACTTACTCCCAAGAAATAAGTAATTTTTAAATTAAAATTTGAAAGTCCCTTCAAAGAATTTTAAATACACTCCCCTGTAAATCCCTTCAACTAACTCCGAACCTCAATACCCATATTACATCGTCATCATTGGCAGTGATGATCATTGTCATCACCATTAAAGGCACGTAGGACCTAAACTAAGCCAGTGGCAGCTTTGCCTGGCACTTTGCCCACAACTCCAGCTGAGATTTTTGTTGCCATAAAACACTTTTGTCGAGCCTGCATACATACATATATACATATATACTTGACTTCCACTAAAGATCCCCACAGAGCCCCGCACTCCCTTTCGTAATTGCAATGAAAAATGTTACAATCGTGCACAGGACATTCAGATGTACAAAGAAGAATGTCGAGCCATGTCCTTATGCATATGTAAGGGGTCCAGCTGCGTCAGTGACAACTGATTTCCTTCTTGGGATCCCCTTCTTGCATCTCAATGCTAGTTTCAGAGATGCCAGCGACCCATTTATGAGGGAAAATTTGTGGAAAATATATAAAGAAGATTTAACTTAAGCTTTAAGTTATATAAAGTTTAAAAATTCATTATATTGTATTTCGTATAAATTTGAATTAACTTAATTATCTTTTGTAGGTTTTTATGTTAATTTTTTCTAACGTTTTAAGAAACTTTAGCTCTCTCATTGGTTAAAATTTACAATTTATCTCTAGAACATTCACCAAACTAAAAATACATCTTCGTTAAACATTTCCAAGCTGACATCACTGTCTGCGACAGCCCAGAATGAAACAGAAAAATGTTCTATTCATAATTTCCTTTGCAGTGAGTGCACTGCATTTGTACGGAAAAGCAGGGAGTAGACAGTTGGCAGTTGTTGGAAGTTGAGCCGAAGGAGTTGCTGGTTGCAGTTAGAACATGCAGATACAAGATACTTTGTGTCACAGCAACGGCACAGCGACAAAGTATAGCAATCAGCCAAGAGAGAGAAATACTGGCCGGGTGTTGATGAAACAGCAACACCAACAGCCAGAAGCAGCAGCAGCAGCAACAACGTTTACATCGAGGACAACTTTTGCCGCCAGTCGCCGGGAATGTTGTCTAGGCACGCATAAAATTTATTATAATGACATCATAAATTCCGCCGGCAATGATTCTTCCCATGTACATAATTCAGAGAGTGTGCTTACATACATACATAAATGAGTGACAAAGCCTTGGAACGCCCTCGGTTCGAGCGGCAAAAATTGCAAATCATTTATCAAATAATAAAAAACAGACAGGAAAAACATTGCAAAAGAAGAAGAAATGGCAACGCTCAGCAAAATGGTTGAAGGATCTTAGCCGCAGGGAGTGAAGTTTCACTTGAAGAAAAGCTATTCTAAGAATGGGGTCTGGGAATAACACTAAGCTAAAAATACTATAGAAAATGTGCTGTTTAGCATGTTTTAACTATAGAAAAAAACAATAAGAAGTATTTTCTTATTTAAATATTTAAATTAAAAAGAGAGTGTGTTGTGAATACAAATAATAGTTTATTTAAAAAGAAGAAATGTAAAACACACTTTATAAAAGCTTCAAATTTAATTTAAATTTTCTCTTTATTTTCCTTTTATATTTTCTTTGTCTTTACTACTCAATTTCAACATTGTATAGATTTTTCTCAAGGTGTAATGGCACCCCATTTAGGCGATGCAACAATATTGACAACGTCGGATATATCGATTGCTGTTTTTTGGCTCAATCCTAACCCCATCGCATTATTTCGTATTGTTATTGCTGCGTTCAAGTTTATCCGTACAACCCGCTTCTGGCCCGATCCCTTGTCCACACATTAACTGGCATGTAGCACCCGTCGAAGAAATAACCACGAAAACAGAGACCCACCACCACCACCGGCTAATGTCGCAGGGGGCTGGCACTGGCACACCCGCACCCACAGCCGCCACTCCCAACACCGACGACAACCCCCTCAAAGCCATTTGGATTCATGCGAATGCACAGAGACTCGCATGCACACTAAGGGAAAAAGTGTAGCTACTTTTAAAGAGAAAAGATATCTTCAGACATAATTTTAAATAATTTTAAAATATTAAGATATTTGATCTAAGAACTCTTAAAAATGAAAATTAAAGGCCTTTGTCATCCTTTATTGCCCTAAATTTTTTCTTTTAAACAAAGGACTCTATAAGGATTTTTTTTTCAGTGCATTCGATGCGCCCCATGTGGTCTTTGTTGCCCATTTCCAGCGCGAAGTTGGCACGCTGCTTTGTCACCAGGCGACAGTGCAACATGCCACCCGGCAACACCAAAACTTGTTACTAGCAACTTGCAACTCGCTGCTGCTCGCCACTCGGACTCCGCTAAAATGCCAAAAATATGCGCGCAACCATAGAAACTGGAAAAGCTGCGGGAGAACCCACGGTTTTATCTAATTAGTGAGTTCAGAATCAAAAGGATGGAATTATGGTTGCACACAGCCATAGGATTTTGCCGTTGAAGCCACCACTCTACATAGTACTGCAGTAGTTGGCATTAAAGTATGAGTTTAAGAGGATCAAAATAAAGTGCATAGGAATTTGAAGAGAGTGAGTTTAATCTACAACTAGTTTAGGCTAGTTACAAAGTGGAATAACAAATCCATTACATGAGATTATGCTTTTAAAACTTTTTTGTTTATTATGTTTAATAATCAGCTTGGTTTCCAACCAACAAAAATATATTTATAAAGTTTAAACGAAATCCCTGATCTTGTTTTTATAGTATTGCTATCTTTAAACATTTGTTTTAGCTCTCCAAACTTTTAGTAACAATAAATGCTTCCTGAAATATATTCTTTTATATTTTTTCCCCTATTACATCCCACACACAATGGACTTTAAAAATTGAATAAACAATAAATAAAGTCCCAAGTGGCAGCCTTAAATTGGTTTCTATTGAAATCCCATTTATGTCCAAATATATGGCTTCGGTTGTTGTCCCACTTTATTATACAGGTCTATAATATTTTTTAGAGCTAGTTTTTGTGGTTTAGCTTAAATTTTTCTTATTTTTAGAGGCTTTATTTTCATGGTTTTCGGACCCCACACGAATTTTCCTCCTCTGTTTGCTTGTAAAACTGGAGCAAAGCTCTTAACTCTGAGGGTAGTTTGGTGGGCTCTTGGGGGAGTTATGGCAGGGTGAAATAAAATGACGGCTTTGAGCAAAAAAAAACGACACAAAAAAACATTTCTGATTGTTAATGTCGCGGTTAATGTTTTGCTTTCTGTATCTTCTCCCCAGTTGTATACTTTTTTCCCTTTTTTATTTTCCTTGTTTTTCCGCCTGTTGGTTTCTCAGATATTTCAACTGCACTGGGATGAGTGGGAACATAAAAGACTTTGAAGCTGGAGCATCACCGCAAGATATTACATTTCTCGTCGTTTTCTCCGTATTGTTTTGATGAAACGCCGGGCTTTGATTGGAGCCCAGAAATTTCATTCTTAATTAAAAAATAAAATAATTGGAATTACCCAGGGCAAATGTAAACGAGTCCAACTGGGAGCCATAAAAGCGAAGCATGAGTTTTACTGTTTCAACTTTAGAGTTTTAGATTTTAATTGCTAAAAGGCAACAAAGGTTTAAGTTGAATAATTGGAAAGGTTATTGCTTAATTGAAGTGTTTTTTATAGTCAATAAAAACTATTGCCAAGATATATAATCTTGAAGCACGACTTCGTTGGCAATTATATGCATTTTGAATGGAAAAATGACACCCTAAGATATCAGTTTAATTTGTTTCAAGATAAAAGAGCGAGGTAAATTCCTTAATAAAAACATGGTGATCTACTAAGTCAACTAAAGTAGTACCGATTTCTTGTATAGTATTTGGATATTTTGATAAAGGTATACATATTTTTAGTTTAAATAGAATTAAATCGACTAAAGACCTAGGATTGAGCAAAAGTAACTTATAAAACGTTGATTATAAATTATAATTCAAAGTAAAGAGGTGTTATAAGTCGGCTTCTTCTGGATATACTTTTCTTGACCCATTTTCTGAATGATTTATTTATTCCATAATAATATTCCAGTAATAGTAACATAAAAAATGACCCAAAATTATTATAAAATAAATAGCTTATAAAATTAGAAAAAACAATGCACTTTTTATATACATATAACCAAATTATTAGTAACTAAAAAGCTTATACAATTATCAAAGACAATGTTCTCAATTTATCAGCTTTCTATTAACAGCAAACCGCAGTTCTTAACATTTTCCGGGAAACCCCTCTTCCTTAACCACTGGAAAACTTCCCATTTTCGCTAAACTCACCTGCAGTTTTGGGAACTTGACGTTTTTCGTCTAATCCGTGCCAACGTCTGCTGCCCAAGTTATGAGAGCATGAGATCACAAATTGCAAATGACAACAGCATGGCGGAGCAGGGGAGGGATGCGACGATGATGGACCAGGATGACGACGGGGTAGGAAGAGGCGGGGGGTAGGAGGATTCCAGTTGCAGTCACCGGTCGTAAATGTGTGCCGTGTTGTAAAGCTGAGGATGCACTTTGCTCTCTTCCTTTATGGCTCTCTCTCCTCTCTTTCCTCTGTATTCCTTGCTCGCTCTTTTATTTCGGCTTCGATTTGTTTTAATTTCCGCTGATGCTGCTGCTGCTTCCGGGGCACTGAGAATACGCGATGATGCAAAAATGCAAGAATGCGAGGCTACGTTGTATTTGCTACCGTTAGAGACGAATTGCCGTTTCGGTGGTCATTGCATCCTTTCTCTTCGCTGTTCTCTCTCCTTTATCCGTTCGTTGCTTTTCCACTACTTTCGTTGGCCGTTTCACAATTTTTTCACCACCGCTGCTGCTGCTGCTGCTGGTGCGACTGCGACTGCTGCGACTTTTTTGCTGCGGCATTTTTTGCGCAATTTGTGAGTTAATTTCAACATGTTTTGGTTCACAAAAAACTGCAACTTATCTTTGCGTTTTAATTGATTTCTGCGCGAGTGTGTGTCAGCGAGTGTGTGTGTGTGCGGCTGGTGTATGAGGGTGCGCGCGGGTGAGAGTGTGTGAGTGCGGGGGAGCCAGCAGCGGAATGCGTCCGTGTGGCAGCGCGAAGCTTTCACAACTATGCGAATTTCCTGCGTACGAATTTCAGTATAATAAAATATCCTGTTCCGTTTAGAGCAGCACCGGAGAGAGTGGGAGAGCGTGTCCTTCTGCGCCGACGCCGCGAATTTGGAGCAACTCACTGCTGCTGGCGATAACACCAACACGCATACCAATGCGAACGAACACCCACCACCGCCGTGTGGTGCTCCCTCCCTGTCTCTTTCTCTCACTCACTCCAACTCCCACTTTTCACTTTGCTGCGGCGGGTTTTCCCCCCGGTTTTCACGGCACTTTCGTTATGTTTTTGATATTTTTCAAGTTTTAGGCCCGTAACAGACAATGTTGTTTGTGTTTTTGTCCTCCAACGCTGGTTGCATTAACAGTAATGGCTCCAAAAAAACGGAGAACTTGGGGACAGGAAACTCGCAGCGAACGATGAGTGAAATGCAACGTGCGAGAGGGAGACGGCACGACAGTCAGCTTTTACCGTTGCATACAGAGGCGCAGGCGCAGGAAGTCCTGCTGACAGTTGGTATTTTTATTTAAGTGTGACAGTATATAACGAAACGTCTGGCAACGCACCAGTGCTACCAGACTTGTCGAGCATGAGTTGTTGCTCTCTCCAAGTAAATTCTGTTAAACGTCCTCTCAATTTGGGAATTCCATAAGCAAAATTCTGTTAACGCAAAATTTATTGTTTTGAAATTCAGAGTGACCAAGGAAAGAATATCAATAAATACCAAAAATCGCGATTTTTAGAAAAAATATCGATATATTGATATTTTGATATAATTATCAACAACCTTCTCCAACACTGTGCAACTTTCCGGTTGTCATTTGGTAAAAAGTGCAATATTTTTATATCAAAACACAATGTTTATGCATAACAGAAACCTGTGCAGGCTGGCCAGTAAGTACTTGAAGGTAAAAACCAAACACAGCTCCTCTAACATATACTCCCAAACAGGCAACCTGGCCTGCAGTGTCCGCCACTTGAGTGGCCAGCCGCAACCAAAGACTGCGATATTAATGCTCAACATGGGCGGTCCACAGCACACGGACCAGGTGCACGACTACCTGCTGCGGATTATGACCGATCGCGACATGATCCAGCTGCCCGTGCAGAGCCGCCTGGGGCCCTGGATTGCCCAGCGCAGGACGCCCGAGGTTCAGAAGAAGTACAAGGAGATTGGCGGCGGTTCCCCGATCCTCAAGTGGACGGAGCTGCAGGGCAAGCTAATGTGCGAGCAGCTGGACAAGATCTCACCGGAGACGGCGCCGCACAAGCACTATGTGGGCTTCCGTTATGTGAACCCGCTGACGGAAAACACGCTGGCCGAGATTGAAAAGTGGGGTGGTGATGTAAACAGCAAAGGAGGTCATGAAATAATGCTTCACCTTCTTTAGGGACAAACCAGAGCGCCTTGTGCTGTTCTCACAGTATCCACAATATAGCTGCGCCACCTCCGGCTCTAGCTTCAACTCCATCTTCACCCATTATCGCAACAAGTAAGTGGAGATTCTAACAAAATAGAGATTGGTTTTTAAATTAGTTTCTGCTTCTAGCAACCTGCCCTCGGACATCAAGTGGAGCATCATTGATAGGTGGGGCACACATCCCCTGCTAATCAAGACCTTTGCCCAGCGCATACGCGACGAGTTGGCCAAGTTCGTGGAGACCAAGCGCAACGATGTGGTAATCCTCTTCACTGCCCATTCCCTGCCTTTGAAAGCCGTCAGCCGAGGTGATGCATATCCCTCGGAGATTGGGGCCAGCGTGCACATGGTGATGCAGGAGCTGGGCCAGACGAATCCATACAGCCTTGCCTGGCAGTCCAAGGTGGGACCGCTGCCCTGGCTGGCACCCGCCACCGATGATGCCATCAAGGTTAGGTCACTAAATTAATACCTATTTATTTATTTATTATTATATTTTCATATTTGCTTTTAGGGCTATGTCAAGCAAGGCCTGAAGAACTTTATCCTGGTGCCGATTGCCTTTGTCAACGAGCATATCGAGACTCTCCATGAACTGGACATTGAGTACTGCGACGAGCTGGCCAAGGAGGTGGGCGTAGAGGAGATCCGAAGGGCGGCAGCGCCCAATGACCATCCGCTGTTCATTGACGCCCTGAGCAACATTGTGGCTGATCACCTCAAGTCGGAGCAGGCGGTCAATCCCAAGTTCCTCATGCGCTGCCCCATGTGCACCAATTCAAGGTGTCGGGAAAGCAAGAGCTGGTATCAGCAGCTGTGCTCGCAGTAACTTGAAACAGCCTGCGTGACAGGCATTCCAAGGCAGCTGCAGCGACCATTTTTGCATTCATTTGGGTTTCTAGGGGATTGGTTTACACACTGGCTTCGATTGCTTTAACATAAATAAAAGACACTGCGCAACAATTGCAAATATACAAGTGGAAAATGTACAAAATTAATTCACTTCATTTAATTTTAAATTTAAAACCACGACAAAGTGTAGGTTTTGATCATCCAGGGTGGTTTCTCTACATGATAGAAATAACTAGTACTTGTAATCCAGACTGCCAAGCTTTAAAAGCATTTTAAAAATCATAGAAAATCCAAAATTTCAAGTAGTTTTTGCATTATGTTAAATGTAGAAAAAAATCCAGACAAACTACTCCGCCCTGGAGGAACTCAGGAGCCGGAATTGAAGCCTGCCGAGATCTCTGAATCCGTGCAATCGCTAAGCATCCGGGAATCTACCTTTATCTGCGAACCAACGCCAAGTCCAGCGGATCTGCCCGCACCTATCCGGAAGGCCTTCCTCCGGCATATGGTCAGTGAATTGCCGGAGCAGGTGCAGAACAGGATACGGGCCCTCAAGCTAAATCAGCTGCACCAGGTGCGCATTTCAGAACAATTCTACCGGGAGGTCTATGAGCTGGAACGTCGCTTCTACGGTCAGAGTTGCGCCGTGTTCGATGCAAGAAAGAACATTTTAAATGGGATTGTGGAGCCACCGCTGCAAAAGGATGACTCCTTCTGGCCAGAGACTCAGTCGGATTCTTTAAATCTGGACTTGGAGAATAACGAGGAGCTGCGTCAGTTGAGGAGCCGAGTTCCGCCCGTGCCTGCAGATGCCTTGGGCGTTCCTCGCTTCTGGCTAACTGTCTTTCGGAATGTGCCTTTGCTGTCGGAGCTGGTCCAGGAGCACGATGAACCGCTGCTAGAGTGCCTACAGGATGTGCGTTTGGGCTACGACCAGGACAGCTATACGGTCAGCTTTCAGTTCCAGCCGAATGGCTACCTGCACGACACCTCACTCCTGCTGACGAAGCGGTACTTCCTGCAGCACTCGGCGGATCAGGAGTACCCGTTTCTCTACGAGGGTCCAGAGATCGTGAGGTGTGAGGGCTGTCACATTCACTGGCGTGATGGGTTTAATTTGACGCTGCAAACCGTGGAGAGCCGAAGGAGACGAAGTCCTCGCACCAAGGTGATGCCCCGCGAATCCTTCTTCCGCTTCTTTTCCCCACCACAAGCCATGGACTTGTCTCTTGCCGATGAGAAGACCAAGCAGATTTTGAGCAACGATTTCGAGGTGGGCTTTCTTCTGCGTACTCAAATCGTACCAAAGGCAGTGCTCTTTTACACGGGCGATCTGGTGGACAGCTTGAATGAGCCTGGGCTGGACAATGGTTCGATCTCGGAGGTGGAGGCGGAACAGGAACAGGGTCAGTGTGTTTCAGGAGCAAATATAACAATTTAGAATTAATAAATAAAAGGTTATATAAGTCCTTGGTACTTTGATCCTCCATTTCCTAGCAGGAAAAACTGAAATAATTACCCAAACTTCATCGGCCATTGAATCCTGATTTGAATTCCACCAGTGCTGCCACTCTGCCGCCTGACTGCTTCGCTGCGAAAATGCAATTATCGATAAAAAGTATCGATATATCGCATAATCCAAGACAGCTGTTAATTCCCATACTCGCCAAAACGTTGTTTACCTCAAAAAGTTTAAATTCCGTGATTAGCCCCCTCAAATGGCCAATAAAAATCGCAGAAGCTGGTCGCGCTTTTCCCCAGCTTTTCTTCTATACCTTCTTGATATTCCGGCACCCGCCTCTATTGACAGCGCCACTAAAAACTCCAGCAACAACATTGCATAATTCGGTGGGGAAAATTGGAGCTTCGACTTTGTTTTTATTTATTATTACCGGAGCCCCCAGCCCTCACAAAAGTTAATTAACCCCACCAATTGATTTTTGCCAATTGATTTTATTAAAATCGATACGAGGCAGAAATTGAAGGCTTTTGGTCTGCGCATCCCATCGTACAAGCGGCACAGTGGCTACACGGCTACTAAAGACTGGGGATCAAGAAATCTAATCGCCGAGGAGATCATAAATTAATTTGAAAGAGTACACTCCGAAAATGAGCCGGTACCAGGTACAGAGCAAGAGCCGAGGAGCCACTGGTGGTGGGTCTCCGGGGCCAGTCTACGGCGTGGTCTCGACGTTGGACGACGCCGCTTCGAATCCCGCGGATTTCGACAGGTAAGTGGCCCCAAAAATCATACTTTTTTTTTTGCTGCCGTTGGCTTTATTTTGGTTTTTTGCTGACGCTCTTTCCGCCGACAAAGAGAGACGGAGAGCAAAAACCAGTTTGGAGTCGGGCTTAAAAGCTTTCTTTTGGCTGAGTATCTTTCTCCCAATTTGGTTATATGAATAATGACCAATTGTAGTGACGGTGCAACTTTAATCCCATAAGGTCAAAGCTAAGTTGTCAGTAAACTATTTATTGGGGAAAATTCCCATATCGTTAGTGTTGTTGTCTCTAAAAATAGTTGTATGAATGGTTTCATTCTTAACTTCTTTATTACTTTGATAAGTTATATTTTTGTTTAGCAAGGAATTTAGAGTAACTGGTATTTCCTTTTGAAGATAACCTTTTCCAAAAATATTACTATAATATTTCATTGAATGGGTTTATATCGTCACTAAAAGAAAACCCATATTCCTTATACAAAAAATAGTTGGTTCTTACAGAAAATTGTAGTTATTATTTTATAAAGCCTATTAAACAGTAAATATTAATAAATAAATAATATACAAATTTAAACAATTCTTTAACCACAATATTTTCATTTCATTTTCATTTTCATTTATTATTAAAAACACGAGTCCAAAATAGTTTCACAAAATAGTTAACTTTGTTTTACGATCCTAACACCTTATCAAAATTTAACCCATTTTCCTCATTAAGGGTCTAAAAAGCATAATTTAAAACTTAAAAAAAATCTAAAAATCGTAAGAGTAAACTCTGAGCTTAAGATTCAAAACCTGACCCCGTTTTAAAGCATTTATGATTTCATTTAAGCCATTTTTATGTTATTTTATTTAAGAACAAAAACAAAATCGCAAAAGAAAGTTAAGGCTGCCACAAGTTTTACAAAAATTAATATTAAAATATTTAAAATTATGAAAAAATTTAATTAATCATTTTAGTCCCTTTATAAACTCCATCACTAGCAATCTCCTTATGAGAAATGCATTTTCAAGGATGTTAATTTTTACAAAATAATATTAAAATTTCCCTATACAAAAAATTATATCCAAAAATAGATAAAGTTTTGTAATTAATAAAGTTAGTTATTGCTGTGGGGTTAAGTGGATTCAGTTTCCGATTGCGATTCTTATCGTCTTCAGCCAGATACGTGCAGACAACGGCACTCCATGGAAATATGGTCCCAATTAATTGAATTAGCAGATTAGATGCGGATCGTATGTGACCACCGGCACACCATTCAATATCACTCGAAAATAAGATTAGCGGCTAGGTGGATATATCTTAAGAACTTAAAGTTATTGTTTTTATAATTGGCTATCCAATCAAAGTGATTATGGTGGGGAAATTTTATAATTATTTTTGATAAGTGGTATTTAAATTAATGTCATTTAAGTTGTTAAAATAGGGAACTAGGAAAATAATACAAATAATTAATTTTACTATTTTACCATAAAAATATTCCTTTTAAATAGGTATTTATTTTATGGAACTTTTCATACGTAGTTTTATATTTTTTTAATACCAAGCATCCATTATATTAAATCCATCTCTGCTAGAAATATTGAAGTTACTGCTTAAATTCATAAATAGTCAAAGTTTTTCTTTAAATAATAATACATTGCTCCTTTTTCCTAGTGTAAAAAATTCCTCAGCCTACAAATATGTAATGTTAAACCACAAAACCCTCTTTTAATCGCAATTACTTCTCGGTTATCTGTCCAAAAGACAAATATAATGAACTGTAAATGCCACAACCTGCCTGATAATAATGAGTTTTTAAAACCTTATCTGAAGCATTGAGCGAAAGTAACACCAAATAAACGTTTGTGATTTGTAGAGCCATAAACCTTAAGAAAATATCATATAGTAGTCTACAATGTTGCAAGCTTTAAATAGTGTATTTTAGAGATGGTTAAAATTACTTTTAAGTTTTTTATTTAAATATAAATCAAAAACAAAATTAGGTAAGACAGACATTCTTAAGCATTGAGCGAACACCTAAGAAAATATCATATAGTTGACTACATTGTAGAAAGCTTTAAATAGTGTTTTTTTATAGACTAAACTAAACTACTTTAGTTAACAAATTATTTATTTAAATTGTTATTAAATCAAACTCAAAATTCGGTAAGCAAAAGAGATTACTTTAAATTATTTATAGCAATCTTGTGACCTATATTTCTATAAAAAGAAGTTATGAGATAAGATACACCTTGTTTCCGATTTTGTAACCCCTCTCAACAGTTTTCTTTTATCTTCATTTGAACTTTTCTGACGAAACTAATCTTTAATCTTCATTTTTCCACCCACAGATGCCCTCCACTTGAGGTGAGGAAGAGTGAGCTGAGCTTGTTCCTCAACTGGGGAGCCCCCAAAAAGCAGACCATGGAGTTGGGCTCGAAATTCAGAGATCGCAGCTGGATCGTCGATCTGTTGGCTATCTTTTTTGGCATCGGCACCTGGCTGGGCGTCAATGGAACCTTTATACAACTACCTCTGCTGGTGGACGAAGCCCCAGAGGGCTGGAGTCTGCCCTCGTATCTCAGCGTTATGGTGCAGATCGGGAACCTGGGTCCCCTTTTGTACACGGCCATTCAGAAATATTCACCAAAGAAGCTAAACGATGGCTGGACCATCCATGGAGTACTGCTGGTGGGTGCCATCTCCTGCCTGCTGACCGCCTTCTTCTACAACCGAACGGCTCCAGTCAACGGGACGGATCACAGTGTGGCCCTCTTCGTGCTGACCTGCTTCACGGCTCTGAATGCCTGCACCAGCTCTGTGCTCTTCATGCCCTACATGGGTCGCTTCAAGGAGCAATACATGGTCACCTACTTCATTGGCGAGGGACTGAGCGGACTACTGCCCAGTGTAACTGCTTTGATCCAGGGCATCGGTGAGAGTGGCGAGTGCACCTTGGTGAATGTAACCGAAACGGGAGATCCTATCTACGAGCTGTTGAAGACACCGCCAAGGTTCGATACGAGGGTGTTCTTCCTCATCCTCTTCGGACTGATGGTGCTCAGCTATGTGGGCTACACCCTGCTCAATTCGCTGCCCGTGGCTAGGCGGGAATATGCCCAGGTGACGGTCACCGAGGGCAACAAGTACGTCTACGGAGAGGCGGATAACCAGCAGCAGGCGGAAAAAGTAGAGAAGTTAACAAAGGGACAGTACACCTACTTGCTCCTCCTGATCGGAGCCATCTCGCTGTTCAGCAACGGAATGTTTGGCAGCATTCAATCCTATTCCAGTGCTCCCTACGGATCAAAGGCATACCATCTGGCGGCCACGCTCAGTGTGATTGCCAATCCGGTGGCCTGCTTCATGGCCATGTTTCTGCATTTCACATCGCTGCGTCTCATCACGATACTCTCCATATTGGCGGGTCTGCTGACCAGCTACGTCTTCACCACGGCCGCCCTGAGTCCTCTGCCGCCGCTTCACGATCAAACAGTGGGCGCCGTACTGGTGGTCACCGCCTGGACCCTGCTGGTGGGAATCGTTAGCTACACGAAGCTGGGCATCACCACCGTGATGCGGGCTCAGGGCGGTCAGTCGCTGGTCTGGGTGGGCGCCATCACGCAGCTGGGCTCTGCAATTGGTGCGGTGGCCATATTCTTTGCCATTAACTACTCGAATCTGTTCCAGGCCGCGCAGTCAAGCTGCTGACATATCCAGGGATGCAGCGTGAATTTATAGAAGATTTTACTGTATACTATGTAGTTTAGTGTGTGATATTTCCCTATTTTCCTATTTGTAATTCCATCGTCACAATGAAGACAATACCTGAGAAAATACCTGAATGGCGAGTTTTATAAATCTGATGACTGTTTGCAGGTGATATCAGAGAATACTGCGAAGCATGGAGGGGGCTCAAAATATTTAAGCATTTACCTCTGTATATTAAGATGTGCTGAAAAATAAATTAGTTGTTTTATGAAAAGTTATTAAAGGTTATTTGTAATACAATTTGGGAACATTATATGTATTTTATCTACATTTTTCAACTTCAATATTACTGAAGCAATGGTATTTAGAGTTTTTCACGAAAAATTACACGAACTCTGAAGGAAAAGTGGTCATAATTCCCACAAGAGCTGTATGACACTAAGCATTATGACACGCATTCGTAGGTTCAGAAAAGTAAAACTAATACCTGCCGATGCGGGACAGCTTTCCCTTTGATTTTCCTTAGGCTCATGACCTTAAGGGTGGGGCTCGTAATCCTATCCATAATAATCCGTGCCCGACCCTGGCTTAAATTTTGCTTTCTTATACCAACCGACATAATACATATTTTATATAATTTAATTATTATTTATTTTTATTATTACTTTTTTATTGTTAGAAATAATCAAATTTTTTGCTGTAGTTTTTGTGTGATATTTTCATTGAATCCTTTTCCTTC
>JAEIII010036157.1:0-13021 GCA_018905755.1 Drosophila ohnishii | reverse complement strand
AAAATTCGAGAATGTCCCGTATCAGGGGAAGTCTATCTTGATGTTAGCGCATTTGAGCCTGCTCGCAACTCCACGATGTGCGCTCCCAAGAAGAGGGCTCCAAAACCAAAGCCTTTGCCCACCTTGCCAAAGGTGTCGTCGGGTATGTGGAGCCGTACAGCTGTAGTGAAAATTGTTTCTGTAAAAATGATCTTATTTTCAGGCCCCCCACAAATGAAGAACATAAGCCCCAACAAACCAGTGCCGGAGGATTCGACAATGAAAAAGGCTCGTTTCTTTCACAGAGATCAGCCGCCAACGAGATCCAGGTCCTCTGTAACCCGCAATGTTTACGAGTTCCTTTCGCAGTCCCAGATCGAAGACGATAATACCAGAGAGGACCCAGCCGCGGACATAATCCAGCGCCTAGTGGAGAATGGCAAGGCCTGCGTGATGATCCCCTCTAAGATGGGTGGAAAAATGAGGAAAAGGCGGATAAAAGGAAAGCGGAAACAATGCTCTCTAGATAATCTGGCTGGAAAAACTGCCAAAACTGAAGCAAAGAATCCCAGACCGTTGAGGCAGCGAGAAGCTGCACGTGCCCTGTCGCCCATTTATGAGCCCGAGGATGATATCAGTAGTGGTGCGGAGGAAGTCTTCACTGAGCCCATTCAAGTGGCCGCTCAAGTGCATGCGCCACCGGATCCTTCAGTCCAGAGTAATACTTCTAAGCATGCCAACGACGGGGCCTACAGCCATTTGGCCCGTTCCGTGCTGTTAAATCAGACCAAGGCTCAAGATGAGCAGACATCGTCAAGTAGGCGTCGGGACTTGCTGAACATGGCTCGCCAGTTTGTAAGCACGCCGCTGAATCGCAAGGCTGTAACGGTACCCGGAGCCAATTCAACGACCCATGACATATCCCCAATAACCCGCCTTCCGCCAAATTCAACAGCGAGTCCGGGTGGAGGTGCTTCCCCTTGGCGCGTTTCCGACCAGTCAGCAATGCCAAATACATTCATGTTTGGCTTTAATACCTCCAACCTGCCATCGTACTCAAGTGACCATGCGCAACGACCGCGCCACGTCTATGTGCCGGACACACAAGGACAGGAAGACGCGGCACCTGTGATCGAGGAGAATAGCTTCTGCAACACCTTACACGACCCTAGCCCCACTGCGGACGACTCCAATGAGGAGAATATGCCGCCACCCCCAGCCAGCCAAACACTAGTACCCAATGAACAGGAGAACGCAGAGAATTCAGAGGATGCTGAGAACTTTGTCCACTTGCCAAATCCCAGAAGGACTATGCAGAAGCGCAGGCCCTTCCAAAACATAAACATTCTGGAAGTGGTGGTTCTGCCGTCATGGAAAAAGAATGTGCAAGCCACTCCCTCGAAAGGAAACAGTTCAACCAAAGTGGCCACTGCATCGCCCATTCCACAGCGCAGTCAGACGCGAGCGAATCTATTCGGATATGACGAGATTTTGCCATGTGAAGATCGACCTACGAATCCCACTGAACCGCCTGTGTCCAGCTCCCGAAATCTCTTTGGCTTTGAGGAATTTCTTACAGAGAAGGAAGTAGCGACAGCCCCCACCTCAGCCTTGAGTCAAAACGAAAGTTTGCATGATAAGCTTCACCGACTGGGAGGTCTGCGGCCCATGGACATTGAGTTGCCTCAGTCATCCTCCGATTCGCCGCGACACAATTGTTTTGGGGAGGTCCCACTGCATCAACCCGATATAAGGCAAGCTTTGTGCTCCACGATGATAGCACACCAACAGCCGCCGAGAAGAAAGCCTGCACTGGCTGCAGACGAAACAGTTGGATTGTTTAGGGATGAAGCTGAACTGGAGACAACATTTGACCAAAAGGTAAATCTAATTTTTTTTTTTATTGTTGAGCGCTATGAAGATGTCGACACTACGCAGTCATAAGTCTCGTCATTGATCAATAAACGCCAGATTAATATAAATTGAGACCTGTTAATAGTCTCAGTTGAGCCAACAGGGCCGCAAAGATACAAGCCTATCTTTGCTCGGTAGTAAGCCGCTCGCACAACATAATTAATCAAATTAGATAAGACTACAAGTTGGGTTTATATTAAAACTAGTATTAAAGAATATAAACTAATTGTATCAATTTCCAAATAATCTCTACAGAAACCAAGGCGAACATATGTGAAGGAGCGACCCAAACGTAAGCGAAAGCAGCGAGTGCATGTGTTGTACATCGACACCGATTCGTCTGAGGACGAGTGCGAGCAGGACTTGCAGGATAGCAGCATCGACTCTCCGCAGAAGAAACAGCAACTAAAACGACCACGCAAGGATGCCCAGCATGAGGCTAAATTGCAGGAATTTATCACCAGTTTCAACAAGGAGTGCGAAGAAGTTGAGAAATTTTCCTTGATAATTGAATAATTGCATCACCCCCAATGTTTACTTTTTATTGTTTTTTTTTTTAACTTAAAGAAAAACTGGAATTAGCTTGTCCAATGTACCTTATGCATTAGGATAGAAATGTAAGATAATATTGTGTTTCCAGGAAATGGCGTATGTAGTGACCATTAGTCTAAACTGTATTACGGTTCTAAATATTAGTAATAAAATTTAAATAAGTGCCAGCCAGAGCACTTTGTATAAACAGAATAAATGAAGTTTGATCTAACACAAAACAAGCGATTAGGTTTAATTGGTGAATTTAATATAAGATATCGTTTCCCTAAGAAAGTAAAAAGCTTGGAAAACTTCTAAGATTATATTGTTATTTTCAAAAAATGTAAGCAAAATTCTTTTGAAATGTAAACAATTTCATAATATTCAAAACTTTTTCCCCAAGTAAAAATTATCATAAAAAGCTTTTTGACGTAAAATGAATGTTATTTTAGATAAGCTATGATTGATTTCCAACTACAAAGTAAAAGGATGTACAAGCTGCGACTTACCAAAATTCGCCTTTCCGCTTGATTTCAATGACAGAGATTACGCAAGGAGCTAAGATTTAATTCTTCATAATAAAACCAGAAAAATACAACTCCGTTTTTTATTATACATAATTTCCATATGGACTTATAGTTTATTGTTTATTTCAAGTTTCTATTGAATTGATATCGATAAATATACATGTGCATAAGTCATACTTCAAAAAACATAGGCTTCCTAATACCTAATTGGCCGTTTTCCTGGTTACATTTGATTTTATTTTTGTCTGGAAACTACATGTTTTTACTAAACGGTCGGTCCTGCAAGACCAGACCAGACCAGATGTTATCAGTTGTCAGTTATGACCGACGCCAATCGCTTCGAATGATATTACGTAAGTTTTCAAAAGTAGCAAAAAGAAATATATAAATTTAAAACAAATTATAGTTCAGAAATGGGAATGGTGTGATTAAATATGACAAGTCAAAAAAGTTAAAGAAAACCTATAAACGAATTCAAAACTTCTACACATGGGAAAGTGTGTTTCATTTGCTTAAACAAATCCAAAGTTTTTGGATTTAATGGCCATCAGCATTTTACTGCGTAAAATTGATTTGCTGGAGTACAGGGGGATATACAGCCGAGATATACACGTATTCGCAGTCGGTAGATGAGAGTCATCTGCAGGTCTAATGGTCACCGATGGCAGGGGTTGGAATCCCTCTTCCGATGCCGGCAGAGCAGGAGAGCCAGTCCAAAAGTACACCTAGAGAGAATCAAAAAACTTTACCAAACTCGTTTCGATTATTTAAATTTGTTTGATCTTACCAAATCTTGGCGCTCCATAATATTCATTTTTTCAACAATACTCCAAAACCATTTCTTAAATTTTAATAGTTTATCGGGACCCTCGCTAGATTCATCGTTAAAAGTGGTGTACGAAATCAATGTTGAAACATTTATATCACCGACACCGTTTAGCAGCAGCCGCAAATCCTCAGCAGTTAAGCTGTTCATACTGGTATCGGGCAGAACGTCAAAGACGCCGTCTTTTAGTGCCTACAATGAAAACATATATTAATATAAAAGGAGCTAATATTACATATTACTAGGACATATAAGGGATTTCAGATAAAATAATATTAGTTATTTATTTACAGTCTTGGGTTCATCGATTCTTTTAAAACCGAATCAATGCATCGACTTAAATAGAAAGAATCGATGTAATCAATGTTGACATAGATTTTTCCCCAGCTCTTATTGACATAAATATCGTTCTTAAAACTATATCAAATTTATAAAATGTGATATATCGAAATTTTAAATTTCCAAAAACATCAAATTTAACGTAAAATTATAAATATTGTGGGAAAAAAAATATATAACGAAAAATATTATTTAATTTATTCGGATTATAAAGGAATTCTAATTATTTTAAATATCGACTTTGCAATGCAAAAACACAGATTTTTTAAAGTTTCTATATACCAAAACTTTCTGCCATTTCTAGAACATACCTCAAGTGCCTTTTCCTGTGACTTAATCAATCTATATTCCGTATAGCGTCTTATGTACTCAAATATATTGTTAGCGGTAACTGCAACATCGCGACCTCCCGGGATTAGCTCCCTGTTGCCACAGCCCTCCTCTTTCATCAAATCAATCCTAAAATTATAAAACGATTGGTATTTGCCATCTCTGTAATATATTCAACAAACGAGAGTACTTACACAAAACATAGCTCCATTCGACTAATGGTGTCATCGCCGTCTTTTGTCAGGGCTGTTTGAATAATTTGCCTAAAAGATTCATATAATGTTGGATCGAAAAATGCCAGGTCGTGGAACTTAATTTTACGTCCAAGGATATATTTCAATACGTGTCTCTGCAGGAACAGCGGAAGCAATTCATTTTGCAACAGACAAAGTCCAATGAGTCTGCGTAGAGTTAGAATAATGTATAAATACCCTGATAAACATCACGCATAAAAGTCACTTTACCTTCCGATATTTCTAAATGCGTTTATGCGCTCAAACGATGCAAAGCCCTGTCGTGGCGTATAGAAGCCCCGCTTCCCCGGAGAGTAGAATAATGGTTCATTATCGTCATCGGCGGGCTCAACCAACACAACAGATGGTGATTTTTTTGGCTGACTACTTTGTGTACTCGCGTCAGTTTTCTGTTTAAAGGTTATAATTTCGATCGCCTCGTTTACTTTTTGACGCAACGTCTCATCTGACGAGACCACAGACAGCAGCTGTGGGGTTGGTATCTCTAGTAGCATTCCTGTAATTTTCGGCGCGTGCGTTTGGTTTATCGAATGGATCTGTTGAGGAAGTCATGTTATATTAATAAAGGCTTTTTGAGAGGATCACTACCCACCTTAGGATACAAGCGTTCTCCAAGCTGTTGCAGATGGACCGACAAATGATCGTTCATGCCTTCCGCCATAGCATTATCTAGAAAAAAATTTAAAAATAAATAAAAAAAAAAGATTGTTAGTAAAAACGGATGCTTAAGCCAGAGGTTGCAATATAACAAATGAACGGTACCACTTCCTGTAATATATATATAAAACAGAGCATTAAACAAAGACCAGAACGAAGAGATAGCTGTTTTATGAACTGGGTAAAAAGCTAGAGGGAACCAAAATTTGTTGGGTAATTTTTTTTTTTGCGCTTTAAAAACTTTACACGACTTTTTCTCCACTTTTAAATTCTGCGTTCACAAAAATAACCATGCAACATATCGTGTATCCCCCTTATTAAGAAAGCCACTGCATTCTATGGTCAATAGCCTTACCTGAATTATTTATCGGCGTATATGGCCTTGCGTCCAAGTTAAGGACCTTCCTTTCACGAGCCGATCTCCACAATATTTTGCTGCTGGTGCCACGCCTCTGTGGAGTCAACTGATCACGACTAGATCCCGACACTGTTCGACTACGCAGGATGCTCGAGAAGGGCACTCCGTATTTGGTGTGGCTGTTGCCCACCTGCACTGCCTCAAGGCTGGGGATTTTCGCATTGGCCAGCAGGGCCTCGGCAATTGATGTGTAGAAGCTGCGGGCCACGCCAGATCCCTCGCCTGGCTCGTCCTTGAACGTCACCTTAACGCGATTGAACGTGATTGGTGGCTGTGACCGTCGGTTTTGGCTGCCAAACTGGGTATTTAGTTCCTTGAACGTTTGAACAATCAAGCTCTCGCGGTTTCTCTCTAGTTTGCATAGCACCAAGTCACGCTGTTGGCCGTTGCGCAGCTTTTCCATGTGGCGTCGAAAACGCATTTCCTTGACGGGAAAACCGCGCAATTCTGGCAAAACAGATCCATGCTCCATGCCCACATCGTCCATAAAGACGCGACCAAATAAATCTAATGTTAGTTTCCAACGACTTAACAAAAAGTTCCACGAAGGCAATTCCGAGTAGCTACTTTGGTAAAACAGAGAGCCGCGACCTGGAAAACATAGCGAGTGATGTGGCGGCGCTGACTTCTGATGATGTGTATCACATTTGGCTTGTTCAGCAGATAAATTTGCAGCGGAAGGCGACGCATTCATGTCCGAGTCGACCGATTTCAGGCACGACCCGCCTGCCAAAACTATAACACTACGAGCTGCAGCATTCGCTGAAGTCAGTGAGGAGCAGGAGGTGGTCTTATTTGGAGCAATGATAACTTCCGGCCGAGTGGCCATTAGGGCCTCTGTTGATTTGCTTGTACTTGGAACATCATCGGTTTCCATTAAAACAACTTTATCGAACTTGCCGTGGTTACCTGCAGTACAAAAGTAATGATATTATTTGTTGTAATATTATTATTTAATTGCGAAAACTCACCATCAGCTTCTTTGTGGGACTTGAAGTCATCTGTACCCTGTTTCTTCTTTAATTGTACGTAGATATTAGAGTCCGCAGAAGAGCCCTCAGCCTTATATGTTGCATTGCCATCACCCGACGTCTTGCTAGACTCTACATTGATAGTTACTTCCATGGGCTGCTGTTGATTTCTAGCCGGAACTGTTTCATAAACATGCTCGTCATTCCTTCTCAAGGAATTTGAAAATCCCAGCCTTGTGGGCGGGTAATCAATGGTGCTGTCACTGCCGCCTGCGTTAGGGTTGCTGCCATTGCTTGCACTCGTGGTCACCAGCAGCGGCAGGTTGGCAAATAGCTCCTGACGCTTTGAGTTTGGCTGCAGCAAGTGGGGTTTGTCGGCCAGCGGCATGGCCATGTCCAAGGGAAGATCGAACCCTTCTGGCGCCGAGCAACCCAGGCTTAATGTGGATTCCGATCGTGCAAAGAAAGTGTGTCGGCGAGTGCCCATGCTGCTGGCAGGCAGATTGCTGCTAGTCGACGGCTGAGCCTCAGCACTGTAGTCCTCCAGATTGGTTAGCTCATCATCTGTGTCGTAGCTCTCAACCATGGGCGATGATAAATTGTTTACGCGTCCGGAGATGGTCTCCTGCTTGTCATAGAAGCCCGTGTCATTTCGCATGTAGTAAACGAAGGCGTCAAGTACGTATGCTATATGGCGCAGGGCAGTTATATCCAGTACTGGCAGAGCGTCCCTGTGCTCGGACGTGTGGGCCCGCATCAGTGATAGGCAGTAGGTGAAGAAGTCGCGCCGTGAATTTGATCCTAGATAGATATAAATGCTTTGTAATTTAAAACTCGCGATTTCAGCACGCTCTACACTCACCAATCATGTTTACACCAACGGATGTTGAGGCGGCAGGAGCCGGTGCCTGACTACTCGAAGCCTGAGCACTGAGGTTGAGCGGATGCAGCGGGTGGTTGGGATCGGTGTAGTTGGTCAAGTAAGCTCCAAACTTGAGCTGAGCCTCAGTACCATCCATTACCGTAAACATCCAGTCCCAGGTGGCCTTTAAACGCTTTTCGACGAATGCCTTTTGACAAATACAAATAGCTAAATTAGTTTTTCACTCTTAAGATAAACATGACGTTGAATACATCCATAACAATAGTGAACAACATATGTTCCTTATTAAATGTGTTCAACAGTTTTAGGACAAAATATAAGTAACTTACCTGGACTGCGATCGCCTCATCGGTTTGAATCTTAAGTGAAGTTTCAATGTCGTTGACAATATTGTAGGATAGAATGCTTATAAGCTCAGAGATCTGCCTTATTGTGATCCCAAATGCCCTGGCCAAGTTGCTAGCCGTTGTCGCCATTGTGTGGGGCTCAATAGATGGAGTGGTGACCGCAGTGCTGGCCGGCACAGTGGAGCGTCGCAGCGCCATTGGGTCAATGAACACCATATTGGATCCAGTAGGCACCCTGACAGAGGAGCGAGCAGTGTCTCGGTTTCTTATTGCCCATTGCATTGTTTGCGGCGCAAGGTCACTGCGAGCATTCGAATTTGTGCTGCGACGTTCGAGTTGCTGGTCATTGAAATTAAATTCGTCGGAGTGATCGTCGGATTCGCCATCCTCCGAGCCATCTTCCTCTTGGGCGGACGAGTCACCAGATTCATCCTCTAGAAACAGTACGCCAATATCTTGCAAATAATAATTTTACGAATTAGACTTGCTTAACTTGAGCGTGTGATTCGAATAGAGATTATAACTTACCAGTTTCGGAACCAACTGTGGCCCCCGTTTGAACGCTCCTCTGCGCCTCCTGATTGCTTTGATTGTCATCGGAATCCGACTCGGTCTCAGCATCATTAAAAGTAAAGTCATTGTCGCTCTCATCGTCTTGCATGCCGTCCTCATTTCGTTGATTTTCAATCAATTCATCGTCCTGGCTGTGGGAGTTTGTCTCCCGATTTATAACTTCTTCCGATTCGGAGGCGTCCCGTATAGCTTAATATTGAAATTTAATTTATTATTTTTTCAAAATTCAAATTCAAATCCACTATTTTCTTCGCATTAAACTTACTTTCCATTGCAACTACATCGTAGTTTTGTTGAATATTAAAACTGGCACTTTGATCGTTGCCGGCATCGTGGCCCAGAATCTGCTCAGAAGTAGCCTCCACGTTGGAGGGTGCCAAGGGATCTACGCTGAACAAGTCGTCCGAATTCTGTGGAAAAATGTAATTACATTAATTTACAACTTAAAACCAAAGTCAAAGGGGTTGAGATTGTATTTACACGTACATCCAGGTTCGACGATGACATCGTAAAGGGAGCCGTGGGACGCACAACGCCCAGACGAACTGGAGCAATCAGGGCTTCGGAGACCTCAACCAGTTCCTCGATCGAAATCTTGTGCAGCGTCTGGAATACCTTCACGCAGCTCTGAACGTATTTGTTGCACGAGGTGTGTATCTTGCGCTTCTCTGGATTCGGCTGCTTCTCGAGATTGAAGATTACAAACACACGGGCCACTGAGCGAACAAAGCGGCGAGCCACTTCCTCGGCCTCTTTGCAGCGATTGGGCACGCTGGCGTTCTGCAGTTCCCGAACCAGGGTGAGCAGCAACGTGTCCAGATGGTCTCCGGTACACTTGACAATCAGGCTGTGCGTGAACTTATCGAGCAGCGTCGATCCGTGCTGGGTCTGAATGAACATGTTGAAGCCCTCCGAATTTGAATTCTCCGCGGAAGCGTTGCCTCCCGGATTCTGGACGTTTACCTCGGCCTTCTCCGCTCCGCTCATGATCATCGAGCGCACCGCATTCCAGTCGATCAGCAGACGTTCCAGGGCTTTCCTGGCGAACTTCGGCGGCTCCAGATCGTGATCTGGCATGTCACTTTCCATGTCCACCGAGGAAGCCTTCCGACTGGATATAACCGTATTGCTGCCATTTGCCCCGCCGGCTGCATTGCCCACATTACGCACTCGAACGTTGAAGCGATACTGACGCTGCTCGACGATTTGTCGACCCACGGTCTGGATGAGGAAGAGCAGAATGGACTCCCCCTTGGAGTTGAATTTCGTGACCAAATCCGTGCAAGAAACCAGCTTGCAGAGCAGTGCGAATCGCTTGGTTAGGTTGCCAGCGATCAGAGCCTTGCACTTGCACTTCTCCCAGCAGTCACAGTAGGCCGTCGGAGCCGTCCGCTTTAACTTGCAGTCGTGACCCTTGTGGCAGACCCGGGCGCACTCCGTACAGCAGCACAGGGATCCCGTGAGTCCACATGTCTTGCACTCGAAGATGTTCTGGTTGATATGATCGGCCCCCGTCCAAGTGAACGAGCAAGTATCGTTGTAGCAGATAACATGCAGTGGCGACTGGTCCGCCGGTGAGCCAGTGGGGAAGATCATGGCCTCCTTCAGCTGCGGATCTTGCTCGGAGAGCATGAGAATGGTGTTTAGCAGTATAATTCCAGCCTCATAGGCGCGGCACGAAACGGAGAGCATAAACGGGGTCTGCCCCTGAGCATCCTTGGTGCTGAGCATTTGGCAGAGATACGGGCGCAATGCGGGGCTGACGCACATCTGCTGCAGAATCAGTAGCGCGTGCTCCCGGCGCTGGGCCAAGTCGAAGGTGTAGTTGGGCGATCCCAATTTTATGTTGGAGATCATGGAACTCTGGGAGGAGGACGGAATTATCTTTGAGATGTCGTCTTCGATGCTATCGGTAATGTTCTGCGAGGAACTGGCGCTCAGGTTGCTGGCCGCCGGTGCTTCATGTGGCCAGGGTATGTAGGCATGGTCCTCGTTGGCGGTGGCCATTGGCTGGCTGCTGCCGGACTGTTCCGCCTGATCTGTGTTAATAAGTCGATGCATCATATCGCGCAGATTAATCCGACTATCCCGGCTTGCCGATGGCGCGGCGGATCCAGCGGCAGACGAGCTCATTGTGGCGAAACTCGAGCCTTCGCTCGTGGAGGCTGCGTTTGCCCCAAAAGCGTTGCTGCCAACATAGGCGCTTGTCGAGACCGTTGGCATGGAGCGCGCAACAGAGAGTCCAACGGCGAGGGATTTCTTGTCGGCAGCTCCTCCGCTAGGTGAATCTGGTGGCGAGTCCTTGTTCGAAGATGGCGCACACATAATCACGCAGGCATGGAATATGTTGCGGGCCCCATCACAACGCTCCTCCACCACCAGGGCCGTGTCCGCCTGATCCTCCCTCTCCAGCCGGCTTAGGGCTGCAAAGCTGTTCTTCACATCGCAGCGCAGTATGTGCGGCATGAGCTTTTGGGTATCAAAAAGCAGAGCTGTCATGCACACCTTTGATTTCAGGTTGACGCCCGAGAGCATCGCCGGCAACGAGATGGTGGCCATTGTGATTGATTTCACCGGGGGCAAATCGAACCACTGGGGATCCTTAATCGACCCGAGACAGTCCTTGGCCAGGGGATACAGCGCCCCGTTGCCATCGCGGAGCACAATAGTGCTGCTGTTTCCGCTGCAGTCATTGTTGCAGGCCATCAGAATGTTGGCGGGCGAGGAGCCAATGAATGAGGCACAGTCCGTGGGGAACAGGCAGTTCTGCTCCTGTTTGCTATTGTACAGGTTATACAGGCTGTAGTGGATCTTGCCGAGCACCTTCTTCACCACATGTATGCCGCGGGAGTCGACGGCCAGGGCCAGGAGCTGGACGCCAGCCGCATCGGCGCCGACGTTTATTTTCTTGGGCTGCTTTTGCAGCCAGTCGGGACCACGAGTCGACATTGCAGTTCGAAAGACTTGGACGTCCTCGCGGCGCAGCAGGCGGCATTGTTGCCAGTCGTCCTCCTTACCTTCTTCCTTGGATGTTGAGGGTGTACTGGAGGTAGAGGAGGAGCTAGCGGCAGAGGCTGCGGCTGCAGCAGCAGCAGCAGCGGCAGCAGCTGCCGCATTCATAGCTGGGAACCGTACGGCCACAAAATCGCCGTCCACCTTGAGCACCTTGCCCACCGGACCAACTTTGTCCTCAACAAACACCACATCCTTGAGCTGCCACAGCTCTTCGTCCTTCCTGTTCTCCTGGGGAGCGTTGGAGTCCTCTTTTGTGGTCACTCGCTTGGTGCGCTTGTGCGATGTGACACTGCCGGTGTCGCTGCAGGTGCTGGATGCAGGTGACGGGGGTGGTGGCATATCGATGCGATCTGTCGATTCCTTGCTGTTTGAGAACGACTGCCCGTTCTTGCTGCTGCTCGCTGTCGTGGGCAAGGTTGTTGTCTTCGGCAGATCCTTGTCCGGTGTGATTCCATGGGCATTCGAATTACTGCCCGAAGCAGTCTGCGACTTTTCCGCGCCCGAATTTGTGTTTATATTTATGATCTTCATGCGACACACATCAGTGAAGTTCCATACCGAATTTAACAGCTGCCCGACCTTTGGCACGCCATTGGAACAAGTAAATCCGATTGATCCAGACTGATAGATGGGACATTTCTTCATTATCACTTGGGCGCCCACATTAATATCAGTGGCGACTGCCTTGAAGGGCTTCTTGGTCTTTGTGCGGAACTTGTCCCACAAATAGCGGCGCTGATCAAAAGGCAGAACGCCCCACCAGTAGATATTGTTGCTGTCGGTGCGAACAACTGTGTACAGGGAGCAGACGTGAATCTTGGTAATGGGATCCGAAATAAACTCGTTGAATGTGCTGGACGTGTGCTCCAGCTTGGCGCCAAGGTATCCCAGTTGTTCGTCCATCCACGTGGCCACGCGATTTGTTTCTGTGACCACAGAGCATCTGATGAAGTTGGCCGAAATGAGTTCAACTCGTTCAGCGATGTTAAGGGCCGCAGTTTTCGGATGGTACACATTTTCACCCTGCAAATTGATATTTATAAATTCCATAAAATATTCAACAAGTATTAATTATATAATATATCTCTTACCTCCGACTTGTACGGCTCTGGGTCTGACCAACGCCATTGGTACAAATCTCCGCTCTCTGACAATGCAATAAACTCCGAATACAGCGCTCCGATGGTTTTAAAGCGAACTGAACTCTTCTCCGGCCATGGCTGCAGCTCTTCCGATATCCAAATGGGCGACAGCATTGGGGAAGGCTCCTTTTTCTTGGAATCTAAGGTTTAAGGTATTTATTAACAGTTAAGAAGTTTGTTTACGCCGAATGTAAGCAGTGTGATCAATTTACCAGCATCTTTCTCCCAGGTGTAATCGTCTTTATTAATCCAACGCCGCGGTCCGTAGTACTGGCGATCCCGCCAACGGCTAAAGGCTTCTCGGTCGGCATTAAC
>JAEIII010036152.1:0-19367 GCA_018905755.1 Drosophila ohnishii | reverse complement strand
CTTCAACGACACCTTCGTCCATGTCACGGATCTGTCTGGCCGCGAGACCATTGCCCGCGTCACCGGTGGCATGAAGGTGAAGGCCGATCGCGACGAGGCTTCGCCCTACGCCGCTATGTTGGCTGCCCAGGTGAGTTTCCTGCTGATGCTTGCTGTAGGAGTTCGGCCCTAAAGGCGTGTACCCTTGCTCCCCCCTGTAGGATGTGGCTGAGAAGTGCAAGACCCTGGGAATCACCGCGCTGCACATTAAGCTGCGCGCGACTGGAGGCAACAAGACCAAGACCCCCGGACCCGGCGCCCAGTCCGCTCTGCGCGCTCTGGCCCGTTCTTCCATGAAGATTGGCCGCATCGAGGATGTTACCCCCATTCCATCGGACTCCACCCGCAGGAAGGGCGGTCGCCGTGGTCGTCGTCTCTAGAGGGACGAAATCCGAAAGCCGGATGTTCCTTTTGCTGTTCCCTGCTTTTGTGTATATGACAAGGACATCGTTAATATGTTTATGTGCATAAAGGCACTGTAATAAATCGGGAAAAGTTTGTCTAAAAAAAAAGATTATTAAGTTCGCATGTAAATTGGGTTTAGAGGAGGTTCTGTGAAATTTTAATTCGAAAATCAAGCGATTTTGTTGAAATGTTTACAAAAATCGCAGGTATAAGCTACAGTGCTGCCACACTTTGTGCGCGACTTATCGATTGCCTGGCCGTCCCAGCAACCCTGCGCGATAACTATCGGCTCAGCAGCTGTGTTTTTGCTTCCTTTTTTCGTATCCGGTTCAAGCAATTGGTTCGTTCTCGTTCTTCTCCCCTATGACTTTTTTTTTGCGTGAAAATATTGCGATTTGCGAATCTGGCGCCACAAACGGAACTATGCAACAGCTAGTGCAATCGCGTGGCAATAAAATAATGCCACCCAAAATGCGAATATTCGACGGCACTGTGTGGATGCGGCTGAATTATTTTTCTATTTTTTTGTTTGTGGTGCCCGGGAACTGTTGTTGTTGTTTTGCAAGCCGGTGACTGACGAGTGATTGCTCTCCATTTTAGTTGCTTATCGTCGAGCAGATCCATCAACATGGCCCCTAGAAAAGCTAAAGTTCAGAAGGAGGAGGTACAGGTCCAGCTGGGACCCCAGGTCCGCGATGGCGAGATCGTCTTCGGCGTGGCCCACATCTACGCCAGCTTCAACGACACCTTCGTCCATGTCACGGATCTGTCTGGCCGCGAGACCATTGCCCGCGTTACCGGCGGCATGAAGGTGAAGGCCGATCGTGACGAGGCTTCGCCCTACGCCGCTATGTTGGCTGCCCAGGTAAGCAGAGCGAATCCCCATCCTGGAACAAGATTAATCCGTTTATTATCCTTTTAGGACGTGGCTGAGAAGTGCAAGCTGCTGGGAATCACCGCGCTGCACATCAAGCTGCGCGCCACCGGCGGTAACAAGACCAAGACCCCCGGACCCGGCGCCCAGTCCGCTCTGCGCGCTCTGGCCCGTTCCTCCATGAAGATCGGACGCATCGAGGATGTGACTCCCATCCCTTCGGACTCTACCCGCAGGAAGGGTGGTCGCCGTGGTCGTCGTCTGTAGAGGCCCCATTGTTCTGCTGCGTTAGTTTTTTATCTAAAATACATAAATTCAGCATAAATGTAGAAATAAAAAATTGAAATGAGAGTAGCTTCTTTGGGGTTTTTGAGAAGACCGCCTTGTGGCCCACATTTTGGCTATTATCAATAGCTTAATTTTTTACCCAATTTAGCTAACAAATTAATTTGCGCATGCGAATTAAATGCATAAATTTTTTTTCCATTTATTTTTGGAACAAATTTAAAAATAACAAATTTGTAAATATATTCAATTGTGTTACAGTCTTAAATATTATAAGCATGTAATGATTAATTTAAAAAAAAACTGTAGCATTACTTTTTAAAACACAATTTAAGTAATTAATATTATAGTTTTTATTTTTTATTTTTTTGGCGTAAAGTGCAAAGTGGTTAAAAAGGTTTACAGTCGAATTTTATTTTACGCAATTCCTTTTAAAGAAATTAAAGTAAACGTAAATTTTCATATATCATTTAAATTCTTATTCATTAGTAAATTATTTTATTTTAAATATTTTTTTTAATTTAGTGTTGATTATTTGGTGGGGAAAACATCGAACGGTGGCGCCACTATCGATAGCTTTGTGTTTATGCGATACTGCCCATTCAATAGTATCGATATCCCTGCACTCTTGTGTATCGATTTTAGTCATTAAATTCGTGGATTCGTGGAGCAAGCAAATCGAAATTGCCAGGATTAAACGCGTTCCAAATTAAAGCGGCGGTCAAACGGGCTGCCAGAGGACCACGGACAATAGATAGCCACCGAGCAGGACCACAGATTGCCGGACATAGTGCAAATATAGGTGTAATTGGGGAGTTCAATGCACGAATAATATATTTGGCCACACTTGCCAGTGTGCGTGTGTGTTCGGTGTGTGTGCCCCGCGCGCGAGTGTGTGTCCCACGACGCGAGTATGTGTGCGTATCTCTTATTCGCAAGACTCGCGGATGAAACAGCGTGAAAAGCAAAGCAAACCGAAATCCAAGGCGCAGCCATCGAGAAATTACCAAAGGAAACCATCGGCGGCCGGCAAGGAGCAACGACACTCTGATCCTGGACGATGGGGATATAACTGGCCGGGCGGGCGACGTCACGTCAATTGAACCGAGCAACCGATAGCCAGCCGAGCCAGAGCCCCAGATCCAAAGCAGCAGCAGCTGTAGTAGAACGTAGTGGAGATGTCAGAGCAGAGTCTCCATTGAGCCCGAAGTCAAGATACGAATGTTTTGGTGTTGTGAAATTATTTGTTTTCTCGTCGTTTCGTCCATATAATCGTCAATATCTCTGCAAATCGCCAAACACACAGTTAATCCCCCTAGTGATCACAGTTCTAGTTCCAAAATTTGCAATACGAAACCCAAGACAGTGCAGTGCTCGCCCCCCAATAAACAAAGTCTGTTCGGTCCGCAGACAACAACAAGAAATCACACACAGTCAGTGCTTGGGCAAGGAGAAGCCACCACCGACAGTAGCACAGCAGCAGCAGAAGCAGCAGCCGTCGCAGTCGCGGCGGCAGCCAAAAAAGAAAACTTGTTTAAAACCCCCAGAAAGAAGCGTAGAAAAAACGGAGAAGTGGAATTCCAGAACCAAGTCATCCCAGCAGCCGCGAGGCGACGTCACCAAACAACAACCAAATACCAAACGCCAGTCAGGCGCCTCACCTCGCTCTCTCTCACACACATCCTGAACCATGGACGAGGATGACAACTTGTCCAATGCCGATATCAGCATCGAGGACGAGGAGGCGGTTGAGCTGGAACGCGAGGCCATGGAGGAGGAGGACGCCGAGGCCTCCGATGTAGACCTGTCCTCCGTCTATGTGCTGCCACACAGTAATGCGCCCATTGCAGTGATGGGCACCAGCATGAACGCCACAACGCGAACTACTGGCGGAGGCAATGGCAGCGTCACCACTTCTGGCGGCGGTGCATCTGCCGTGGCTGCTGCGGCAGCTGTGGCCGGAGCCAACATGACCACCAACGCCAGCACAGCCAGCAATTCGCATTCCCCCTTTCATGACTGGGACTCAAGTGTAGCGGCGGCCACACCGCCACCGCCGCCGCCACGAGCAGCATCTGCAGCAGCTGGAGCAGCAGCGGCAGCTGGCTCTGGAACGGGATCCGGATCAGGAGCCCCGGGTGGGGATGCGGGCGCCAAGGCCAGCTTCTTCTTTGGCGCCTCCTCATTTAGTCTGCGCAGCCGCAAGGAGGTGGCCGCTTTGATCAACACAGAGTGCTGCCGCGGCGGACCCACGCCCGATCTCGACTCAATAATGGATACCCTATTCAATCCGGGCACGCCCATCGATAATCCGGACAACATCGAGTGGATACGATGGCTCATTGCCGGCGGGCGAACGCCACAGGAGTTTGTTAAAATTGGTAAGCATAAAATCCGACGAAAACGAATTTAGATCGAGTTCCAGTTTTTTGCCATGCGATTTATCGATATATGTTGCATTTCTATCGCGACCAGCTGATCGCAGGCAAGTCCGTTGCCCCTGAAACGCTGCAAGTGTGAGTGCGACATACCTGTGCGCTGTATATGTGTTTGTGTGTGTGTATGAAATTGTTGTAGGGCACGCAAAGCAAAGGGTGTGGGAGCGGCAGAGGGAGAGAGAGAGAGAGCATAATAACAGCAAGGTGCAAGCCAGCATGAAGAGCACGGTGCGAGTGCACCACCATGGCAACAGCAATCAACCGCTCTCACTCACTCACACACTCGCACTGATTAGGGGAGTCAACTTTAGCCCAATTTAATCTCAACTGCTCATCTATCTGCCATGCTGTGTGTGCCGTATTTGTGCATACTTTTTATGATTACTACTTATTTCTTGTGCCAGGCTGCGTATGTCGCCAAAGTGGCTTTTATCGTTTATGGTTGCCGTTCGTTCTCGTTTTGTCCCACTTGTCAGCTCACACAGACGCAGGCTGCGCTGGCTGACACACGTACACACGCTCACGCACAGTGGAATGCAACATGCACTTTGTGCCTGTGTGTCAGCTGTTCGCCTTGCGTAATAAATGTTTCCGCAGCATCCGTAAAAAAAAGTGAAACAAAAACATAAATGTACACTGCCACTTGGTTAGCATGACACCTTTTATCACCGCTTTATGCTATGGCCTTTTACATGGAGGAACAATTGCAAAATTGCACATGAAATTAATGCGCTGCTGCAAAAGTTTATTGACCGTCGTCATTGTTGTTGATTTGACAAAACACGCCACCAATTCACGCACAGTGGGTGCGGTGTACAACGTGCCTGAGTGTATGTGTGCGGCCCACTGTAAGCTGTCATCGGCAATTGACCGACCAACTAAGACCGTTATGTTCTGCGAGAGTGTGTGTCTGCAGCACCTCTTCTTTCCGTTCCCATGCACCGTGTAACTGCCACCCACCCCACTCTCTGCCTCTGCCTCACTCCCACTCACTTCTTTGATTTGATTCGTTCGATTTCACTGAACCTTGTCCAAAAGTTCTCAGTTAGAGGGGGATGGCTAGATGGCGGCCAGCACAAGCGGGAGCGAGCGCGGGCGACGCAGAGAGTTGCTACCTTGGCTGACGATCGATCGCCATTTACAAAAATTGTCAATCAACTTTTCGATGCACCGCCACCGCCACCCTTGCTGTTGTTGTTGTCGTCAATTGATTTCCTTCCGCTTGCGGCCGACGTTGACCTTTTCAGCTAACAAGGTCCAAGCCAGAACGCAACGGCAGCGCCAGCCCAAAGACAAAAGCTAAGAGTCACGCAACAAGCGAAATTAACTAAGCAATGAGTGCATCATTTTATTTTTGGAACTCAATCAAATCAATAGCAATATCAATGGCAAGCGCAAAAGCAAGGTGGCCAAAAACAGCTGGCCTCGACGGGGGTTTTTTTTTTTTTTTCGACTTACCTCACGATAAGTTATCGCTCGCCAATTCACAGGTGGTCATTTAAAAATCAAAATCGATTATTTCGATGATTGGGATGGGAAGAAATGTTTAGTAATATTATTTTTATTTTTTAACCAACATTTTTATAGGAGAAATAAGCCATAATAAGTAATTATAAAAATAGTACTTGTTCGCTTTAAAAATTATCATGTAATAACTTTATGCTCTGTAACCTAATTAAGAGCGTTACACAAATCGTAAACTTGATGGTTACAGTGCTCTAATACTCGGAATTAATAATAAAACTCTGAGGTGATCTTTACACGAGCAACAAAAATGTACACTTACAAACATATTTTTCTATAATTCTGAAAAACCCATCTAAATTAATGAATTAATTTATCTATTTTACTTAAATGTAGGATTTTTTTTTATTTAAAAAATTGAGTTACTAATTTTTATAACCCATGTAACGTTCCTTCAATTTTTTAATTCGTAATTAAAATTTTATTCACCCTCTTTCTCTATGTGTTTACAGTGCGCAGCTATGATAACCATGCCAAGTGTGGCCTGGTTTGGGTGCCCCATGTGGTGGCATACAGGTGCCGCACCTGCGGCATCTCTCCCTGCATGTCCATCTGCCGCGACTGCTTCAAGAAGGGCAATCATGCCAACCACGACTTCAACATGTTCCTGTCCCAGGCGGGCGGTGCCTGTGACTGCGGCGACACATCCGTGATGAAGGCCGAGGGCTTCTGCAGTGATCATGGCATCAATAATCGGGTGAATCGCGATCCGGTGCCAAATAATCTCCTGGCTGTGGCCGAGGCCATTATGCCAAAGCTACTGTTCCGGCTGTTGCAGCATTTTCGGGAGCATAGCGACACCACGATCCAGGTGCACGCAATGACCTCGTACCTGTGCGAGGAGTTTGCCAACATGCTGATCGATCTGAACAACATGGGCGAGATAATGCGCAAGGTGATGACGCGCACGCTGATCAATCCGGAGGTATATGCCTACTTCATGGAGGCACCGTGTCTGGACACGCGCAACGGACGCTTCCTGAAGGCCAACCGGGAGAAGTACGAGGATGCGGTCAACAGATTCCCCAACCCAGAGCCGCCCGATGAGTACAGGGATTTGCCGGCGCTTGGCGATACCCTGGTCCATACCACACTGCTCGAGGAGTTCATCTTTTGGACGTTCAAGTTCGAGTTTCCGCAGACCCTGGTCTGCTTTCTGCTCAACATGCTGCCCGATCAGGATTATAAAGTGAGTGTGGCCGCGAACCCAGCCCCAATTAAATGCGAAATAAATAACTCCTGTTCTTTCCCTCAATAGGAACACCTCACCCGCACCTTTGTGATGCACTACAGTCGCATACCGTCCGTGCTGGAAATGTCCCGCGATCCGGACACGCTCAGCAACCGTGTGGTGCACATGAGCGTCCAGCTCTTCTCCAACGAGAGCCTAGCCCTCAAGATGGTCAACGAGCTGTCGCTGCTGCACGTGATGATCATCAGCCTGAAGCTAATGATGTCCAAGATACTCATACAGAACACGCTGCATGGTGAGTTCCCTACCTTACCTTGGTTCTTCTTCGATCCTAATCGAATGTTCGCCCCACAGATCCCTCCAAGAATTTCCACTTTGTCATCGATTGCACCCGCCAGGTGATGAAGGATCACTGCTATTGGCCGCTAGTCTCGGACTTCAACAACGTCCTATCGCACGAATCGGTGGCTCTGGTCTTTCTGCGGGACGACAACCTCATCGACATGTGGTTCCAGTTCCTTCAAATGCTCCAGGGCATGAACGTTAATGTGCGGGAGACGGCCTCGCATGTGGAATTCGAGCCGAATAGCTACTATGCGGCCTTCTCCTGTGAACTAGAGGCCAGTGCCTATCCCATGTGGTCGATTATCTCCCATCTGCAGGACGGCACACATGCCCATTTGGCCAAGAAGATCATCAACTATTGTGTGACGACGCTGCACGAGTGGCTGGACTCGATATACTTTATGGAGGCGCACCTGTCGCTGGTGAGTAGAGGTTGTATAAAATCCCCGGAAATCGTTTGAACTTGACCTTGCAGGAGGAAATGATGCAGGCCTCGTTTCACTTTCCATTGCATCGCTATTTGGCCGCCTTTGTCTGCCAGGCGGTCACCAAGATGGGCATCAGTCTGAGCGAAGTGCTGCCCTCGCGTCCATATCTACTGCCTTTGCTGATGATCCATCCGCTCCGTGTCCAGGTGAGTCCAGCTTCCTTTCTTTTATGTAATTAAATAGGCTTGATTTTTGGTTTTCTGAGGGATTTTTAGATTCAGATTCTCTTTATTTTTTGTTGTATTTTGTTTATGGCTAAATTCCAATATAATTTGAGTTATATTCGCGACTCTCCCGGCGCTTCGTTCGTTCTCCCTCCTCCACTTGGACTACGCGACAAGGGTGTGTGTGTGTACAACTAAGAAAGCTATGACATATGTGCGGGCACCGCCTCATCTCCTACGTGACCCCTTTTAGAACTTTTTCTTGGGCACCTGGACGTGGGGCGTAAAATCATACGTGATGATCTTGGGGCCGAGGAAGCCGCCGTAGCCATTGCGTCCCTTGTAGTAGATACCAATGCCAGACAGTGGCACTGGCGGATTCGAGATCACGTCCTGGATGTCAATGAACGGCACTGTGCTTTGCGCTGCATCCTTGTCCAGACCCGTGTTGGTGAAGTCAATGTACTGGTTGTGGCGCGACTGAGGTATCGAGGGTGTGATCGTACGCGTGGAGACATCCGCGTTCTCCAGGCGCAGTTTCTCCCTGGAAAAGTATATCAAATTAATTCGTTTCAAATTCGTTTTCTCTTGACAAAGGACAAACCCACCTTCGTTCCTTGCTGTTATTGCTGACATCAGTGTTGTCATTGGACTTCCAATAGCTGTTGCCCTCCACCTGGACGAGCTGGCCCGTCTTAAAGTCGAATTCGCTGTAGTAGGCCTCCAGATTGAGATGGGTTCCCACCACCCTGAATCGCACGCCGGTTATCACAAAGCTATTATCATCCGTATTAACATCGTCCAGGTCGATGGTGCGACTCTCATAGCTCAAGGTGTGATAGTCGACGCCCTTTTTCACATCACGATCAAAGATGTTGTACTTTTCCACGGGCTTCCACTCCAACGTGCTTTGATTAATGGCGCCGCGGGGCAGTAGTTCGCCCTCCTGGATTTGCAAGTGAAAGATGCGATTGAGCTTCACAAAGCGCAGGCCAGTCACAACCCTACAAAAATGACAAATTAGTTTTTGGGAATCCTTAAAGCCGCCGCTAAGAACATTCTCTTACCTGTTGCGCTTGACATCGGCCACCGAATCCCGCAGGCTAAAGAAACGATCCGACTTGAGACCCTGCTCGTCGCAGAGGCAGAAACAATAGCTGCAGTGCCAGAGTAGGTAACGCCACCAGCTATCCACCTTTGTGGTGCCCCTGGTGCACCTGGCCCTCTGTCCCAGGACGCGTCCATTCTCATACTCGATGAACTCGTACCGCCTGGTGCTATTCTGGGCGGATGGACAGACCCACATGTCGCTGTCCACGAACTGGCAGTTATACAGGCGACCCGAGCACCGGGGCTGGCGGGCACAGTAGAGATCCTTGAAGCAGCCCTCACTGCGGGTGGACTGGTAGAAGGAACAGGTCTCCCGGCACGTCTCCTCATTGTTTAGATCCACCTCGTTCTCAATGTAGCCTTGCAGCAGGCGGGTTACCTCGTCATAGTTGACACCCTTTACATACTTGTCGGGATCACAGCGATAAACGATGCGATCGGCTCGCAGCATCACATCCTTGAGCAGCTTCAGCGTGCGTTCCGTACGCTTCTCGTAGTCCATACGCATCAGTTCGGCCTCCTGGGTGAAGTTGCCCTTGCCGTACACGCGCAGCATCATCCAGGAGAACTCCATCATGGTGTAGGCCTTCAGTTCGGTGAGAGCGATGTCCGCGTACAGCGAGTACACAAACTGCTGGGCCGATTGTTGTGTGTTGCATATTTGATTGGTGGACACCTGTAAAATAGAGAGAATATTTACTAGGAATGTCAACAGATACATGGCTATATAGGGCTAATGTCCAGCAGCTGCACAGCTGTGGCAAGCATTCCTTCCTTGGTAAGACGAGCGTGCACAGTCTCCTGTTTGTTTTTAGCTTTAATTAAGCTCGTAACATCTGGCCATTAAGATCGCTATTTAACTGTTGAAACTATTCATCAGAATATGGCCAATTAGGCTGATCGCGTGGTTACATTTCATTTGGAAACTTGTAAAAATTGCATTAACTAAAATCGAGATTTTAAAGAAAGATGAATTGGTGCTACGTAAATCAGTTGTTTCTGGATACAAAGTCTATCGATTTTTAATCCTGCAAGTCTATCCTTCAAAGATTATTATTTATAAATAATATCCCCCTAATCTCTTAGTTAGTATCTTGTACTATATACTATTGTCAACTAACGATCATGGCGCGATAGTAGAGCGTCTGTTGGACCATCACTCGTTCGATTTCCGCCAGGATGCGCGGCATCGAGATGGTGTTGTCATTCCGCAGCACTTCACGGGTCAGATCCAGCACAGCCAGTTGATCCAGTTGGGCGCTAGAGTTTTGCCTCACAAAGGTCTCCTATTGAAGCGATTTAAACGGATTACTAAAAAGAGTTTAATCCTCGTCCTCTGGGACTACCTTGTAGGCCTCGTACAGCTTGCTGATGTAGATAAGATCCCGCTCCAGCAGCGACCATTCGTAATGATTGAGCAGCTCGTAGCGATGTTCCTCAAAGTTGCGTCCCATCAGGCGCTTGGCATTAAAGTCGCGATGCGAATCGAACACCTTGCGGAGCTGCGTCTCCTTGTTATTCTGGCTGTTGGCCGTCTTGGCCAGATAATCCCACAGGGCACGCTCTAAGGCAATGTACTCGGTGCGCATGGCGTCCACCTCCAGTTGGGGGGTGCGCGGATGTATCCATCCATCGGAGGCGGCAGATTCCACACCACAAATCATCAAGACGAGAACGGCAACGGCGGTGGCGACAAGGGCATTAGCAGCGATACCAGGCGACGCCATTTTGAGCGTGTGTGTGTGTGGTGTGGGGTACGTATTAACGATAAGTAATATCCGCTCAGCGGATAAAACGAATAAAGGGGATTTCCTGGATATTTCGAGCTTCTTTTTCTTCCTTCTTCGAAGAAGAAGACACGAAGACACGCGTCCACCTGCTGGCGCCTGCCTCTCTGCTTGCACTGCTTGTGCACTGGCAGACAGAGCACTGCTTGCTGGGGACAAAAACACTGAGTCCCGTTTTAGGATTTTTGTTCACTCAAAATTTTCCCAAAACTGATTGTGCGTTATTTGCGATTTACTTTAATTCGCGCTCGCCTATTTAACTTTTTTACACGCCTTTTGCTGTGTGTGTTGTGATTCTGAGTGCTGGTCGTGGGCTACTGTGATTTTTTCAGTTTTTTCAGTTTTAAAGCGCTTCGCTCAGCTCCGCTCGATGGCGAGTGTGTGAGTGTGTTTATGTACGATGAATCCGCTGACGACTGGAAGCTCTTTTTACGTGCCCCATTGTTGTTTTTGTTTATTCTTGGCAGGCATCGGTATTGGTGAGCAGCAGCAGCAGCGCGCCCGCAATCACGAATTGAGCAAATTTTTGTTTGGTTAAATTCCCTCGGCTGTGGCGACTTAAATAATACACTGCCATTGGCAAACTTAATTATACAATGAAATCGATTTAGCGATCGTTTTGGCACAAACACAGCCAATCGATAACTAGAAAGTTGCACTCTCTCACTCTCATTGTTTGTGTTACAGTTGCCGTTGTTCGTGTTGCTGTTATTGTTGTCCCCGTGTAATTGGTATGACAAACAGCTGTGAGTGCTCTCACTCCTCGTTTTCCGCTCTTTCGCCTTTTCTCTGCCTGCAGTGCGTGGGCCATCCCGCTCCCACCTTGACGCAATGCACACAAACAAAGAGATGCGCTCTCTGCCGCCGCTGGGGCTGCTCTCCGCATGGGGGCGGCACTGCTGCATTGCCCTCTGTCGTTTGTTTTTATTTCCACTGTGTTTCCTTTTATTTTTGTTTTGTTTAACTTGTCCCGCAGTCTTTTGTTGACACCAGACCTTTGACCTCACGCAAATACAGAAACCCATACCGACTCACGAAAAGGGGGGACTGAGAACCTCTGTTTTGGGCGAGCATTTTGCATAAAGTGCGTGGAAGCTCTTGCGTTCAAGCTTTGTTTACCGTTATTTAGCGACAACGACCACGACTTAATGATGACGATGACTAATACCCTGCAAAGACTTTCTTTTGCCGAATTAATAAGTGACGCGGCAGCAACCGGAAAGTCGAGTTTACAGTGCTCATCATCCAAAGTTAAAGGCCCTGCGCCTCGTCTCAGGTCTAGACCCGCATCCAATTCCTCGGAGAGCAGAGCATGAGCATTATCATGATCGTGAGATAGTGATTCATTCCGGGTTAGTGTGGCCCGTGCAGGAAGCGATTCGCAAATTGACACCCCATTCACGATCCCAGTCAAACCACCATAAGGTACAGGGGAACGTAATACCCAAAACGGGTAGCTACAGTGGGGCCTAGGCTTGAATTTGGTCTTCTAAAAGATCTCACATACATTTTTCATAAACAAATTCTTCAACTTTTTAAGATAATGATCCCTTTTGACTAGAAAACCTACACCTAATGTTGCTGTCTTGGTTTAAAAATTATTATCGAGTCATTGAAGCTCGGCTGTATTACCTCATAGGCGGTGACCAGTTGCGCGAGGAGATTATTAGATGTAGCATTGGCCCTATCCTCGCTTCCCAGTAGGGTTATATGCAATCGATCCATCAGATGGTGCACCGAATGGGCATTGGGTGACACTGTCCACTCGGCAAATGTTATAAGCGTGGTCATTTCCAGCTTGTCCTTGTGGGCCTCGTAGTTTTGCATCTGTTGGTATCGCGATGAGATCCTGTTGATCGTGTCCGTGATATCGTTCATTTTGGCCATGATGGGGGCGTTGTTGTGCATATAGCTGGTCACCGATTCGATGGCCAAGGCAACATATTGAGCGTGCTGAAGTGGGTTATTCCAAAAAACAGAAGAAGGTTAGGAGTATAAAATAACATTTAAATTCAACTAGTAAACACAAAGAAAAACAGCAAATAATAGGAAACATAATGTCTACAAGAAATTATGAATGAAAATGCTTGTATACATCACTGTCATACCCTATATGGCAAGGGTATCGAAACCGGGGTGGAAATTGGAGTGGCGGCTTGTGACTCGCAACCACCGCTGACTCACCTGCTCTTCGGTGTGGTCTATCTGCTTGCTGACTTCTTTGAGGCGCTGCAAGACCTTCTTTTGCTTCTCCCGCATCAGCGGAAAGTCTATGTTGGCCGCCAGTGGCGAGGATTGGACAATGTCCCAGGCTTTGAGCACACCAGAGGTGACCTCCTTGACCACATGGATGATGTCCAGGACATCCTCGATCAGCGCTTCTGCCGGTATCGGTTGATGCAGGGATATCAGAGTTACCAGCAGCAGGGGAAGTCCCCATTTCCTAAACTCCATCATGGCGGGCGGCGGCGTGTGTGTGTTATTTGTTTGCTTAGAATCTGATCGGAGGGGCGCCTTAAATATTATGTTTAAATTTCGCCAATACAGGAATTGTTTACACACACGCACACTCTCCCTCACACACACAAACACACACACAGCCCAGCACGCAACTGTGCCCGCTGAAAATCGAAACGCGAATGCGGCCGCTATAAACAACAGAGAGTTGAGATTGGCTCGGTTTCTGGGGCTCGAATTTGAAACGCCACTGCGCTGCCTCCGAGATTGATTAAAAAATGAGATGAAATGCGATGTGTTGTGCTGTGCTGGCTGTGTTTTTCTTTTTGTGCCCCTTGCAGACTCAGACACTCTGACGCACACACAAACACATGAAGACACGCTCTTTTTCGTTGTTGCTTTTTGCTTTATGCTTTGTCACCAATGGTTCTTTTTGTTGGTGGGGGGAAGAGAGAGAGAGAGCGGCGGCAGTCAGCCTACATAGGTCACAGCATTGGTGCGAGCAGGCTGGCATGCTTGCCGAGCACATCAGCTGCGCCGCTCAGAGAGTTGACTTCCCAAAACGAGTTTCGATAACTCGGCGGCTCTGCGCTATCGGTAATCGATGGGTCACATATTCATCAGGTTATCGAATTTGAAATTTATTATCGGCTTTCCGAAGATAGCTTTCCTTGATTCTTCCTTGATTCCTTTTCTTCCTGTTCCTTTCTTCTTTTCATTTAAATTTTAACTTTTAACTCAATTTCCTCTCCAATTTCGCCTTTGCAGAGCTTCTTCTACGAGATTTTGGCCGGAAAATGGGTGCGCAATGGACTGCAGATCAAGGGCCAGGCGATGACCTACATCCAGGCGAACTTCTGCAACTCGATGGCCGACATGGATCTGTTCTTTCTGCAGATCTGCGCCACCAATCTGCCTCAGTACTTCTTCCTGCAGAAGACCATCGAGCTGTTCGACGTGGCCCAGTGGCTGGAGACGGCGCCGCTGAAGCAGACACAGAAGACGGAGCAGTCGTCGATGCTGGAGGGCTTCCTCACCTTCCTGGCCACGCTGGTCACGAGTCGCACCAATCTGGGCAACGACGAGGCCACGCAGTGCATCATCGAGATCAGTGCGCTGCTCTCCACGGAGAACAAGACGCACTCGCAGCTCCTGGAGCTGATGCCAGAGCGGTCGGGCAATGTGCACACCAAGAACTTTGAGACCTTCCTCAAGAAACTGTCCGTGTACAAGGCGCCGTCGAGCGGCAGCGAGAACCTGGAACAGGGCCTCTTCACGCCCATCGACGAGGTGTGGGAGAAGCACTACGATCCCCTCCATGTCCTCCTGCGGGCCGTGCATCGTCGCGACTTCCAGTCGTCGCTGGATCGCTTCACCAACTATGTGAAAAGCAAGGACAAGATGCCGGCGAGCGGTAATCTCTGGCCACCGTTCCGCCTGCCGCAGGCATTGCCCGCGACCAGCTCCTTCAGCGATCCCTGCCGCATCCTCAATTCGCGCGTCTTCCACTCCACCATCCTGTCGATCCTCTTTCGTGCCGTCCATACGCGCGATGTCTCGGAGCATGTGCTGGCCTTGGCCATCTTTCTGCTCGAAATTGCCGTGGAGACCAGCGAGGATGTGGGTGGCAGTGGCGTTAGTGGCAGCGGTGCTCCGCCAGCTGCTGCCATGGTGGAGTCAACGGGCGGCTCAGGCTATCATCATGGCTACGGCTCTGGCTGCCAGGAGCCACCGAAGCTGTTCCAGTGCTATCCCACGGACAACCTCAGCTGCAATCTCCGTCAGATGGTCAAGAAGGTGTCGCTGAAGTCGCGCGACCCGCAGGTGGTCACCTCCAGCTACCGCTCCAATCCGTTCTACTCGGATCTTGACTTTGATGTGGACGCAGACCCGGAGCAGGCGCTGCGCATGATTGGTCAGTCGGAATCGGAGGGCGAAGATGCAACAAGAGGCGGCGCTGGAGGAGGAGCAGGAGCCACCGGTGGTGGACTGGCCGCAGCGGGCGGTGTCAGAGGACGGAGTGTATCAGAGGCATTGGCCCTGATGCGAGTGCCTGGCATGGAGGTGGCCCTGCCGCCCGATCTTTCGGTGGTCGCCGAAACCGGTGTTGTGATCCGCCAGGACAGCAACGAGGACGAACTGCTAAGAGATGGCGATGATCATGCCATGGACATGAGTCCAGCTGCCGCCCTCGACTTTCACTTTCCGCTGCAGCAGATTACGTTGCCGGAGAGCGGCATGGAGGTGGCCATACGCCGGGATCTCCTGCTAGCTGAGACGAACAATGGGGGAGGAGGCGGCGGCGGAGCTGGCACTGAACCCGGAGCTGGTGGAGCGGTTGGTGGCATCACACATCCGCCTGCGGCCAGCAATGAGATGTTCTCCCCGACCACGCCCACGGGCAGTGGCATGCTGTTGCCCTTCCAGCGGGTACAGCCCGTGGCCGTGCCCAGCAGCAGCGTCAACATGGACATTGTGCCATCGAATGTCGGTGGCGGTGCCGGCGGTGGCAGCGGCATTGGTGGCTTCACCTCGGGCGTCAGCGGTGCTGTGGGCACTGGCAGTGGCAGCGGCGGTGGCCGGCGGATGAACTATGAGGCTGGCGGAGCCCGCAAACGATCCGTGGACATTGCCATCGGCGGCGGCAGCAACAAGGATGAGCTGAACCTGGACGAGAGCATACTGTCGCTGCTGCTAAAACTGCACTCGCAGCTCTCGGGCACCCTGGATAGCTTCTCGCTGAGTGATGGCGAGGAGCGAGCCGAGGATTCTATGGATGTGGACTGCAATGAGGCCAGCACCTCAAGCACCGCCTTGGCTGAACGCGGACGTGGCGGTGCCAGCGGCGGCAAGCGCAACTACAAAAACATACATGTGTCCACCTCGCGGATCGGCGACGGACCCTTCTTCATTGGCAATCTGCTGCGCAAGATAGCCAAGCAGGACGAACTCTGCGCCCAAAGCATCGACGAGATCCGAGCCCGCCTCTGGCCCAACCAGCGGGAGAAGCAGGCGGAGGCCAAGGCTCGCGAGACCAAGGAGAAGGAGGAGCGTCGCAAGAAGGCGCGCGAGCGCCAGCAAAAGATGATGCAGGATTTTGCCAACAAGCAGAAGCAGTTCATGCAATCGGCTGCCGCGGCGGCCAGCAGCATGGACTACGGCCTGGAGGATGACGACGAGGAGGAGCTGTACGAGGAGCAGCCTCGCGAGAAGGAGTACGACTGCATCATCTGCAATTGCACCACGCCCAGCACCGAATCGAATCCCATCGGCCTGGTGGTGCTGGTCGAGTCCAGTGGGATCGTTGGCCACCGCCGGCGCATACCAGAGAGACTGCCCCTGCCGCTAAATGTGGAAGATGAGTACCAGCTGGCGCATGCCACCCGCCTGGCCGCCGAGTTTGGTCGCCGCACGGAACTGCTCAGCATGAAGTTCGGCGACGAGTCCTGGTATCTCTCCAACAACATGGCCTACGACAATGGCGTCCATGTGCAGTCGTGTGGCCATCATGTCCATCTTGGCTGCCTGGAGGCGTACCTCAAAACCCTGTACACCACCCAGCGTCAGCCTGTGCAGGATCGCGGTGAGTTCTACTGCCCGGTGTGCCGGCAGCTCTCCAACTCGGTGCTGCCGCTCAGCCCGCAGCTGGACAGGCCCACGCATCTGGTGCGCTCGGGTAATCAGCCCTTCGAGCGCCTCGTGGCCGACCTAACCGATCTGATCAAGGAGAACGAGACGATACCGGTGAGCATATAGAACACAGGGATGCCTTAAGGATGCATTCTAATAATTTCCATTTTCATTTGTCACCTTTAGCAGCCCACAAAGCTGACCGAGGCCATGGGCCATGCGATGGAGGTGATGACCAACATAGCCCAGCGCAAGGTCAAGTGCGCCTCGATCACCTTCCGCAAACTGTTCATCTTTGTGACCTCGATTGCCCGCACCAACCTAGAGGCGGAGATCATACAGCGTGGGGGATCGCTGTGCTCGGCGAATGCCACGCGTTACAAGCCGAAGCGGGACTGCATTGTGCCGCTGCTGCATGTGCTGTCAGTGCATGTCCGGGTGCTGGTGGAGTGGCCTCTGTGGAGCAGCTGGGCCTCCTTGGCTGGCCTGCCTGTAAGTGAAACGGAACCTTTGCCGGCGCACTGCCTGGAGCTGATACCCAGCCTGCTGGCGGATCCCATAGCTTTGCTGCTCAAGTTTATACTGCTGGCGCCTCTGCATCTCGATCAGGGTAAGTCCTCCATTATCTGCATTAATTGCTTTCTGTTATCTTTTCCATCTCTCCTCCCCAGACTACTTTACCTGCATGGTGAAGGTGATGTACAACCTGCTGTACTACCAAATAGTGGTCCAGCTGTGCGTCACTCTCACGGATCTCGAGTGCGATCACATACTGGCCACCTATGGGAGCAGCAGCAGCAGTACCAGCGACACCGATGGTACTGCCACTGGGGAAGCCTCTGCCTCGTACCCACGACGCCGCCTTGGCCATCATCATCAGCAGCAGCAGCAGGTCAACTCCTCGCAGCTGGGCAAGGCCATGGCCTTGGTGCTGGGGCACACCAACAAGCTGTCGCATCTGCGACGTGACAGCATACCCAGCACCAGCAGTTCGGCGGCAGCAGCAGCAGCAGCGGCCGCCTCGACATCCTCCGGTGTTACCTCCAGCTCCTCCTCCTCCTCCGCCTCCTCCTCATCCGAGGTCAACCTCAAGTCCATGGAGCTGCAACTGCAGACGTTGTGCCTGCCCTTTCTGCGCGTGGCCGCTTTGCTGCGTCAGCATCTGTATCACCACGAGATGCCGGAGATATCGGCGCCTCCGCTGGAGTTTGTGCGTCTCGTCTACTACCTGGAACTGGTCACCGACTCCATGGACTGGGACTGCTTCAATGCCAGCAAGGGCTTGTGCTTTATACCCGGCACCGAGCAGACGCTGCCGCAGTTCTGGTGCCAGCAGCTAATGGACGTGCGTCCGCCCACGGACACGGTGCGGGAGCTGGTGCTCATCAATCAGCATTCGCTGTGGCAGCAGCCGCGTCTCCTCGAGCTGCCGCGCGAGTACGAGCGCTTGTTTACGGTGAGTTGAGGGACCTTAAGGTTGGGTTACGATCTGCAATTAATAAGCTTTGTATCTTTCGTCAGTACTACCACGAACGGCCCTGCCTCAACTGCTACAAGGTGCCCAAGGAGAGCTCCATCTGCCTGCTGTGCGGGACGATTGTGTGCCTCAAACAGAACTGTTGTGCGGAGAACGACTGCTGCGAGGCGGTGCGGGTGAGTGGCTGCAGGAATTAGTGTGATTAAGCGAATTGAATTGAATTTGTTAAATTGTTTAATTTAATAATTTTCCCATTAATCAATAGTTAAGGTCCCTGGCTATATAATACAAATTTTGCATATATTACTACTCTTATTTGTGCAGCACACCCTATCCTGCGGCGGCGGCATTGGCATCTTCCTGGTGGTCACCTCGACGTACATCATTGTCATAAGAGGCCGTCGTGCCTGCCTGTGGGGCTCCCTCTACTTGGACGACTTTGATGAGGAGGATCGCGATCTCAAGTGAGTGTATCCCTGCAATGATTAATCCCTGATGTGTTCCATCTATCGATGCATCATCGATATGGGGATACTCTTTTCGTTGTTACAAACCTTTGCTTAAATCCCTCCTTCCCTGCAGGCGCGGCAAACCGTTGTACTTGAGCCAGGATCGCTTCAACCTGCTGGAGTCGCAGTGGCTGTCGCACAAGTTTGCCCACACAAAACACACCTGGGTATTCCATCGGGATCTCTTGTGAAATATGGAAGACTTACTGCGCAGCATACAGGAGCTGGTTGGCCAGATCTAAGCGAAACACTGAAGCAGCAAGGCGCCGCTCCCAACCTAGTCGAACCACTCAGCCCGAAGCTCCTCCGAGACACACACACACACACACAAACACAATCTCCAAATCTCCAATCATCCGTTTGCTACAATCCTACAATCCAGCCTCCTTCACCTCCGTCCCCATCGTGTTTCCTTTTTAATTTCTATGTTGTTTTGGCGGAGGAGAAGGAAGGTGGGGAGTAGAAGTAGGATACGCCAGGCAATCTCTTGTGTCCATGTCCTTGTCCACGTCACCAAGCACCTTAGAAAGCAGCCCTGGCAATTTACAGTTAATTGATATTACACACACGCCCTTTATACATATATTACAAGCATACTTCTAATACGAATACGAAACACAGCCACATAAAGGATTTATGTATT
>JAEIII010036139.1:0-31084 GCA_018905755.1 Drosophila ohnishii | reverse complement strand
TTCGGTTTTATTAAAGTTTTAGTTTTAATCCAAGTGCAAGCGTGAGTGCGAGTGAAACAGAGCGAACAAATAAAAAAACAAGTAAAAATCGGCCGAGAGTCCAATAGTTTTTGGTTAGAGAAGAAGAAATCTATATAGGTTTAGAGTCTAAACTTTAGACGCTACAAATAATTGGTGAGTAAAAGATAAACAGTGTAAAAACAGAAAAACATATAGTATTTGGTTTTACTTTACTTTGCTTTTCTATCTTTATGTTTTTGTTCCCTTTGCATCTTTTCTTTTGCTCTGCTCTCCATTCCACTCTCCATATTTTTCTTGTTATTTTTTTGTGTTTCTCGTACGTGTCCTTGAAATTTAAATAGCGAGGACTGCTCTCTTACGGGAAGGAGATCCTTGAATATGATCCACATTTGTGGATCGCAAATTTTAACAGCTTTTGGCTTGATTGCCTGACTGGAAATTATTTGTATAGAGAAATAAACGCAAAATCTAATTGGAAAACCCTGAGAGAGGCCGAAGGGGCACATATGTACACAGGTGGTTCTATCCAAAATTTTTGCTGCACATTCTGTTTGTTTTTGCGTTTGGGGCTTCCCTTCCTCCGTCGACACAATGAAATGACCATCTTAATAACATATGGTTGGAGTTTTTTTGAAAATAGTTAAAACAGAAAGAAGCCAGCTAGCTAGAAGCTTCATTTTCCTTTCCGGCTTGCTAACTTAGCCTGAGTTTTAAGTTATCTCCCTTTCTTGTTTTAATATTACTTAATTTAAACTGTATTTTCGGATAACTCACCCCATCGGCGGAGCACACACAGCTGGTGCAGGGCGAGGGGAAGGCGGAATCTCCCACGCGGACGTTGCGGTTGCCAATCTGGCATCCTTGCACATTCTCGCGCCAGGCGTTCAGGTCAATCTGCGGCATCGAGGCGCAGGGCACACGGGGGTTCCTGAAGAAATAATTTAAGAAACAATAGGTCAATGTTTCATAAAAAAAAAGATATGGAATGTTTTACTCACAGGAAATTGCTGGGCAAATCGAAGGCAGCACGCTGCATATCGCCGGTGATCTCCAGATTCTCGCATACGATCTTGGCCAGGGTCACCTTGCGGATCTCAGCCAGCTGAGCCTCGGTGAACTTAACCTCCGGGTTCTGGTTCTCGTACCAGAAGCGATCGCACTTGCGCAGCTGCCTGAACTGAATGCCGATGATGCAGGCCAGGGTGGGACCCACCAGACCGCCCTGTAGAGGCCGCTCGGTCATGGCGCCGGGGAACAGATCGATGTCATCGACGCTGGCGTAGACCTTCTGGAAGCGGTTGATCACCTCGGTGGGGATCTCGCGGCTCAGGTCGTTCCAGTTGGTGGCGCGCTTTAGGTTGCAGAGGGCTCGATAGTTGTTGTACGAGGGAATGCCGTGGTCTCGAGCTGTGAACCATGATAGGAATTTCATTAATTAATTATTTAACATTAAATCCCGGGCAAAACTTACCTCTCTGGATATTCAGGGCGATCAGATCGATGCCCGAGAAGGGGATCTTGCGGTCCTCGAACAGATGGTTGGTCACCTCGCCGGTTATGAACTGATCCAGGGTCTCCATAGGCGTGGCCACCAGGCCGCGCAGGATCTCGTCGATGATGCCCGGCTGCAGCAGGTTGTCCATGCGGAAAAAGCCGTCGCGAAGCAGCAACGGAGGATCCACCGGCTGGTGCTGGACACTCAGGCGGGGAATGTGCGGGCGGAGCAGGGAGTGACCGATGCGGAAGGCGGCGGCGGCGAACTCATTGAACACTATGGGCGAGCAGGAGGGATTGTAGTCCTTGTAGTAGCCCTGGGGCAGCAGCTTCAGGCCATAGAGATTGACGGCGTTCCAGCTGAGAATGCGGGGCAAGAACTCGTTGAACACAATGTGCTGCACCTGGGCGCTGACGATCTTGCGGGCATGGTGGAAGAGCTGCTCGCCGTTCCAGTGCGGGTTCACGCCGCGCAGTCCCTCGACAATCCGGTTGTGCTCGCGCAGGAAGGCCGTGTGGATGGCGGTGAGGCCTGGCTGCTCGGAGGCGCGGTCATCACCGCCCAGGAAGCACAGGCCGTTGCGGGACTTGCACTCGGGATGGGGGCCCAGCGGCAGCAGCTCCTTGCCCCTCAGCTGGGTGCTGTTCATGCGTCCGGAGAAGCCGCGCAGCTTGTTCGAAAGGCACGTCGTCTCGCCGTAGACCATGGAGCCGTCGAGGAAGTGGGTGTTCTGGTTAATCTGGTCACGCGGTCCCAGCGACTGCTGGCCCGGCAGCGACCTCATCGACGGGAAGCAGAAGCGCTCGCCGCTGGTCACATTCACCTCCGGATAGTAGAAGTCGCCGGCGGGCACCGGGAACGGATTGCATTCGGGATGCACCGTCTGACGAGAGTTGCAGGGACGGCAGCTGGGAATGGACTCGTGGAAGCCCTTGTGGATGGGCGTGAGGGTCAGATCGTGGTCGACGAACTGGGCGAACTGCATCACCATCAGGGAGTAGCGGGTGTGCAGGTTGGAAATGTCCGGGTGAATCGTAGTCGAGATGGTTCTCGGGTTGGGCAGCTGCGTTCCCGTCACTCCCGTGACCCTGGGAGCAGAGATTCCGTCCTCGTACTGGGCGGGCAGCAGGCGGGAGAAGGTGGTCAGCGACTTGCCCCAGTTGGGGTTCCTCAGGTTGTTGCACCTGCCGGAAAGCGTGCGGAAAGGAGAGTTGGCATCGCAGGCAGTGTTGGGTTCTGGACAGCCCTCCTGCGGCTTTTGGGCTCCGCCAAGCAGGCCACTGATGTCCACCGTCTGCAAAGTATCGGTCAGCTCGTTGCGATTGAAGGCGTTCTGGTTCGGATTGAAGATCTGTCGCTTGCGTCGCGTGATGTGGTTCAGGGTTTTTACGATCTCATTGGAGGTCAGCTCGAAGATCAGCGAGGAGTTCGCCAGGTTCAGGGCGGCCAGGTTGGCCTTGCTGAAGGAGGCGGCGGTGCCGTCGGGAGAGCGGGCACTGATGCCACCCTCTGCGTAAGGCAAGAGGAGTATTTGTTAGAAAATGTTTTCAGGGAGCAGAGATAGTAAATCTTTTAACTTGGATGAAAAAAAACTTACTTGTACGCCACACTTCGTACTCGAATCGCTTGCGTTCTTCCAGTTCCTGCTTGGCCCGCTCCACAGCAGCCTCAATCAGCTCGGGACTAAGCTCGGCAATGGCCTCCTTGGTGGCTGGTTCCACCTCCACATGCTCCACGTGCACCTCATCCTCGGGATTCACCTGCCAGGCCTTCAGGTCGAACTTGGGCAGCTGCTCGCAGTCCAAAACAGAGTTCCTGAAAATAAATAACGGATATTTACAGATTTTTATTTACAAGTTTTACAAGGACTACTCACAAGTAGTTATCCTCCAGAATAAAGGCCTTGGACTGGGCGGTGCTCACTTGGTGGGAGCCGCACAGCAGGCCGGACAGCGATGTTTGCCGAATGCTCTTCAGCTGCTCCAGGGTGAAGGATGAGGGCGGAATCTCGTTCTCGTACCAGAAGCGATCCGTCTGCTTCAGCTGCTCGAACTGCAGGGTCAGCAGGCAGCTGATTGTGGGTCCAAAGAGAGCGCCCACCACAGGCTCCTCGAGCAGGGCGCCCACCAACAGATCGATGTCCTCAGCGTTTCTGCAGGAGCGAAAACAAGGCTATTGAAACCCATTCAAATTTTAGTTTAAGAGCAAAAAACCTACTGGTAAATGTCGCGCAGATTGGTGATGTACTCCTCGGGGATCTTGGAGAGCTGACTCAGCGCATCGAAGCTGACATTGGCGGCACCTTGATCGGCGAACCGACGCTCGCAAAGGTCCAGGGCATGCACGTAGGAGGCCACGCCGTGGTCACGACCCCGGTGCACGGCCAGAGCCAGCTCAGACCAGCCCTCGGTGTTGATCTGGCTGGGAACCAGGGACTTCTGCAGGGCGGCAATGGACAGGAGCTCGTGGGCAGACATCTTCTTGGCCAGCATCTCGGGCGGGTACATGCTCCAGAAGGCGGGCATGGCGGCGGTGGCGAACTCATTGTAGATTCCGCCCCTCACCGAACTGGAGTAGTTGCTCGCGTGCTTCTCGGCGGTGAGGCGCAGGCCCTCCTTGGCGCTGGTGGTCTCCTGGCCCAGGACCAGGGGCAGGAACTCGTTGTAGGTGATGTGCTGGATGGTGGCCGTGATGATGCGCCTGGCCTCCAGGAACACGTCCTCCTCGGACCACTCAGGGTTAATGTGGGCCAGCTGCTCGCCGATGTTGTTGTGCTGCTGCAGCAGGGCGCGATGCAGGGCTCCAGTGGCGCCGGCTACCTGGCAGAACTTGCAGGACTCCACCTTGACGCCGCCACTGATGTAGGTGCGCAGCTGGTCGAACTCGTGGCGCGTGGATCCGTACAGTCCGGAGCCGTCGATGTAGGCCGAGGCGATGTTCATCTGCTGGCGAGTGTCTGTAAAAGGGAAGCAAGTTCTTAGCCTTGGAGGATCTCCTTCGTTTTCTGCTCCATCTCTTACGTTTCTGGCACGCCTCGGCGTCGAAGCCTGGCGCGGATCGCTTGTACTCCTTGCAGTCGGGTCCCGCCCGAACGAAGCACTGCTGCAGCTCGCTGGGATCCTTGACGGCGGAGTCGCGTTCGCAGCACTTGCCCGAGATCGGGAGCTGTCCCACCTCGACCAGGTCGTTGGCCAGCAGCTGTCCCCAGGCGGGCAACATGGCAGTGATGTGGGGATGGCGCAGCTCGCTCTCCACATGGCGCTGCAGCTGCTCGATGACCAGCTCGGCGTCGGGCAGGGCGTGAGTTCCTCGGGAGCTCCTCGGCTGACTCACTCCGTCGGCATAGTCGGCCGGTAGCAGGCGCTGGAAGATGTCGCCGCGAGCGCCCCATTTCCTGTGCGACACATTGTTGCACTCGGCGGTGGGCTGGCGGTACTTGCTCGGCGGGCACACGTCGTATTCGTCGGCCACACTGCCCTCCGGCGCGGAGGAAGCGTCACACGGAGTCAGGGAGCGGGCGCGCTCGGAGCGCAGAGCATTGATGGCGGCATTCTCAAGGTCCTCGGGGATACGAAGGGTCAGACTGGGGGCACAAAGGCACCTGGAAATTGGAAGATAGGAACCTTTACATGTTAATACATTTACTTATTTATTGGTTTTACTAAATTTTAATTTAAATTTAAATAAAAAAAAAAAACTGTCTTTGGGGGCCGCAATTTGGATACCCTTGCAAATTGCCAAGGGCATCCCACTAAAAATTTATCATAACTAAGCCAAAAACGCATCAAATTCGATTCGGAAAACTTTTCTATGCTAGTTTTTTCTAGGCTAGCAAATCTGCATACTAAATTTAATTGTTTAGGAAATCAAATTTTTTTCGAATTTTTAAAAAATTGAATGATGTAACCCCTTAACAAATCTTGAAAAAATTAAAAAAAAAAAAATCTTCCGGAAATGGCTAAGAAAGACGCGCCTGTTAATGCTGATCAAGAATATATATGGTTTATGGGTTCGAAATTGACTGCTTCACTAAATAAAATAATAAAAAACCATTCAAGAAGACTAAATTTCTTATTTCTTTAAATTAATATTATCCATATTTTTATATTATAATTTTTGGACAAATTAAAGTAAAGAAAAACCATAACTACTTCATTTCAATTCTGAAAGCTGTTCTATGCTACTATTAGAAGGTTAATAAATTTAATATAAATTAATTTAAAGTAACTAAAGTTGTAATAACCTGCAAGGGTATAAATATTATCAAGGAAGGCCAAAAATACATTTCTCTCATTAAAAAAAAAATGTATTTTATTATCAGTAATAATTAAACAATAATCCATTTAAACATTTAACAATACAGATTGACTTATTAAATCGTAAAATTGCAAAACCGGAAAGATAGCCTCTAACCTGATTAGTTTTCCCTGTACTAAGGCTTAGTCATTTATGGCTCCAAGATATATTGTTTGGCTTTACCCAAAGTTTTCTCCTCCGGTTTTTCCTATTTGTTTGTTGTCATAATTTTGGTTTAACCCACGTGTTTTTAATTCGCACGACATAGTCTCCGTTTCGTTTTTTCATTCATGAACTCACTGGCGCTGTGCATTTTCCGGCATTTAATTACAAGTTTTTCTCACATTGCCGTCGTTTGCTTACACTGTTAATTAAACGAGGCGATGAAAACTACAGATTCAGCTAGGAAAATAAATAATATATTACGGAGTAGGGGAGTACGCCTCGTAAATCTCGCAGCTTTTCTAGCTAACCGGATGTGAGTCTCTGTGTCGAACTAATCAATTTCGAATTATGAACAATGACTGCCCCCAAAAGGCTTTGGCTGAGCAACTGATTGATTGAGTGATTGACTGACTGACTATGGCTTATTAAGGCCTGTCATTATGCCCGATCTTTGGTTTTTCTAAAGACTTTGGCCAGCGTCACGTGACGGAGTTTCTTTTGCGACGTTGCATTGACATTAATTTTCGGAATTGAAGTCTTTTGTCAACAGCGGAGACTCGGCAATTGACGTCAAGACCGAAGATTATGCAACAGTCTGCAGTCTCTTTGTAGATTCTGATATGTGGATGTGGGCGTTGAAGATCCGCTTTAGAACCCGCCTAATGAGCTCGCTATGATGTTTGGGTAAACGTCCTCACCTTCCCCTACATAAATTTCGGAGAACTTCCCCGACTCGCCTTTCTGGTTTCAATTTAATTGCTTATTTTATCGAGCTATATGCATATATATTTTGTTTAAAAGTTGAACGTAATTTGCGGTATTCCACTCGGCTTGTTTAGACGATATTTTCAAGGCTGTTGTCTGGTGTCGATTTTTAATGATTTGAGATCTGAGATAACCACTTATGTTTGTCGGAGTTCAAGAGCCACATAAATCTATTTTTGGCCGAAACAAATCAAAGGAAATGTCTGCCTTAATTATGGAAACGTACTCCTTGTGGGTGTGCCATATCTTTGTGGTGAAATCTCGGTAACTCATATTACTTTTGCTCATTTACAGGTAATTTGGGTCAAGCTATTGCATTGGATTCACACCTAGCGAAGCGAATTAACTAATGAAAGAAATGCCAGAAATAATTTGTAATCTGTATTAATTGGGTTTTCATTGGCCAATGAGTGTGCAGGTAACTGCTTCAGGTGAGCAATGGGCACACTACACCTAACTCGAAGCAGAACTCGAATACTCAGGTATCTCCCTCGCTTGTCAGTAAATAAATGAGTTAACTAAAAGCGAAAGCAGAGAAGTAGCTCGGCAATTTACATTTATTTGCTTGTGGCTCTTGTGCTGGTATTTATGTCACCGGTGGCTATTGGCTGGTGCCAGAAAATGCAAAAATGTGTGTCATGATGGCACCCATAAAAGCCACAACAAACAAAACAAAACAAACGGAAAGACGGTCGAAACCGCAAATAGAAATGCACGGCACATGCGGCGTATACGTTATTTAACAGCATTATGACATCCAATAGTTGGCATTTCTTTTTTATTTTTATTGAGCGTCGTTTGCCAAATGGTGCAGCGATTAAATAAATCAAATATTGAAATGGAAAGTTCGTGTGGGCAAAACGGAAGCTCTGCGAGCTGGAGTTTTTGGGGAATTTTCGAAGAGATAAACGACTTAACCCGTTTTTGGCCAAATGCATTTGACATTTTGGTTTGATCAGCTGACTGGTTGGCTACAAAACGGAAACGCCAGGCAGCCAGTATGGAAATCTCTTCTCAGAACCTCAACGAGTCAAATTCCTCGTAAAAAGTTTGCACTCGATTATCGGTCATCTGAGGGTTATTGATATTATATTAATAATATATGAACCATATTCTCGGGAGCATTTGCATTTTGCTTACAGATCGATTGATCATTACAAAACACGTGAGCAAGAACTCTAAAAATATCAATTGCTTTATTTTCCCAACAAGTAAAACCAGTTGGGCCGCGGCTCTACTGCTGATGAACGCGTGTCAATCCTAAAAAATAGTTGTATAAAGAGGGCTTGCATAAGGCGTACTATATCATCAGTGGACAGGCGAACAATTGCCTGTAATTTATCATTGTTAAATGGGCATTATTTAATAATTATTGCTGCAGGCAATTATGCTTGCATTTGCATATATACTTGCGATAAGTCTTATGTTCGATTTATGTTCGATTTGCAAGTGCCGATGGTTCGGTAGCCGGGAGAGGCGAGATCGGGAGTCACGAATTAATTGTTCACGAGCTTAAGTGGCCTTAGATAAGCACACACACACACACAGTGGGAGTACTGGAAGTCGCTGAGCACCCGCAATCGGGTTTGCGCAATCGCTAAACAAAAGACTGAGGCAACAAACTTGACGCCAATTGCCGCCAATTGCCAAATCATGCAGCAGCACACACACACAGTTAGTGTGGCAATTCGGACAGCTTAGTGAGCTGCCACCCCAAATGGGTTACTGTGGCACCCACCCACCTACAGCTCTATTAATAATAATAAGAAATAACAAACAGCACAAAACAAATTGCGGAAGCCATCGAGTGTTTGGTATGCGCCTTACTCATGCCTTCGGCCGTTTGACGTCGTGGTTTTCATTATCAACACACACACAATACAGGTGCCTAAAAATATATACCTGCCATCTTCATGTACAGACACACACTCGCCGCTGGCAACACCCAATTGGCATCCATGTCTTGCTGCAATTACTCCGCCGGCACGTAGCGTCATCGTCATGTGACTTTGCACATGATTTCCTACCACCAACACCGTTGCCAATAGTGGCAATACCACCGACAGCAGTCACCACTACCAGTTATGCTTGGAAACAAAACAAGAAAGCGAAAGTATTCGCAGGCAAAGTTGATTTCTAGATACTCTGCTTGGTTACTTGAAACTGATGCTCTTCTGCAGTTTTCTTACAATATATTTTGCATTAAAATAAATGGAATTAATTTAGTAGATTTATATAAGTTATTTATTATTGCCAAAAAGCTACATTAATAGATGATTCCACAACATTTTAAAATGTATTTTAAATGGGTGATATTTCTCTATAAATTGTAACAAAAAAATACTACATAAAGCCATGGAAACTTTCGAGTTTTCAACATATAAATTAAAATGTAATTCTTAAAAAAAAAATTTTAAATATTAATATACAAAACAAGTTAAAATAAGTAGAAAATCTTTAAAGTAATGCCAACTTTTTCGGCTCAAAATTGAATATCCAGCAGACTTCAGCACGAACCTTTCTTTAATATTTCCACAAGCCAAGCTCAAGTCTCGGATGTGATGGTCATGTGATCAGCGCATTAAACACTCCCCGAAACATAAAAGAAAAAACACATTTTCTGTTTCACTTTGCGGCTGTTGTTTCTTTGTCATGTTCATTACAGAGTCGGTTTCTGGGCTCTGAACATTACACAATGGGGCTCTAGGAGTAGCCCGCAGACAAAAGGCTAGGGAAAAACTCGTGATTGAATACATTATCCCCAGACCCAGCCTCAACCCCCAACTATATACCACCACTTCATTATTCTGTGCTACAGGATGGATGAGGAAACTCGCTCGAGAAACAGGCCGACTTGAGAGATCTGCGTACAGAAAATTTTCAAGTGCACTTCATTAGCATATAACGATCGTTACACTGATGATCATCAGCCGACATTAACGTCAAAAGCTGCCTGCCATGATGCAATTTTTGCATCTGCTGCCTCTCGTCTTCAACGTGGCTTCGACATATTGGTTACATTGCCAAGTCTGTGGGCCAGCAAGGGTGGAATTAAGGTGACTTAGCCTCTGAAGGGGTTCAAAATTCCTCCTAGATTTTTCTGGAAATTATTTACTGACCACAACTTAAAATGATGCTACACAAGAGTATTTTCCTAAAGATTTTCCCCCATTTCCTAGCTTGAAATATATTTTCTGATTACCACTACGCCCATGGTGCCAACCGGCTGCTGTTGCAGTTGCAGCTGTTCAACACAAACCAAGAGGCGTGAAGATCATAATTCTACTTATATGCCAGTCCCCATGGGGCCTTACGGCTGCTTTTTATGGCAAGAAAGTGTAAATGCTGGCAAAGTCACGCGCTCGAGCCACCGACCAACACACCGGCGAGCATTTAACTTTCGTTTTCATTGCGAAAGTGCATACAACTTGATATTGGTAAACAATTCCAAGACGGTGAGGTGTCTCTCTCAACACGGTGGCCTGCATGCAAATCGGGCTGGCACTCTGGCTGAGTTCGAGTGCAATTTTCATTTGTTTTGCCATTTCTTTGCGATCAAATGGCAGTCGGTTACGGCCACCAAGGTCGTCGGCAACCGCTTTGACCCCAATTCAACCGCCTTTGGCTAGAGGAAAGGCTAGCCCGCATTTAGACCATGTTTAGGCACCTCTAAATAGTTCATATAAGCGGAAAATAGCGGTATGATCACCTCGAAATGGCGGGATAATTTAGCAGAAATTTTGACAACGCACCCAGGTGAGTGGTGTGTGTGTAGCTTGAACATTTTTTTAAGGGCAGCCGCCGAAAGCTGTGAAATCTTTACGGGCAATTTACAAGTGAAATGTGAGAAAGTGAAAAGGGGTCTTTTTTGGTTATGGAAATTAAGATAAATATCCCAAATAGGTGATGCTGGAGAGCAGGGGGAATATAGCTCAAAATGGTGATAAATAATGGTTTATGGCTGTGATACCCTATTACATTTTCTGGAAATAAAATATATGAAATAGAGATTGGATTTCATATTAAAGTAAAATTCCACCGAAGTGGTTGCTTTTTTCTTCAATTTTCATTCCCATCATAATGACCATCTTCACGTCCATCCTCCTCTTGCGACTTATGTAAAAAGGCAACCTGTTGCAGCACCTTGAAGTGACGGAAGCCGCCAAGTGTCAAAAAATTAAAAAACGCAAAATAAAGAGTCGAAAAGGCTCTTTAAGCTTCAAAATGAAGAGCTAGGCACATTAACAAATATTTAGTTCCGTTGTTGGACGGAAAAATTACTCAAAAACGTGGCCCCAGTCAAGCCTGTTGGCCACTTCATCCTGCTGAAGTTGATTACGTCGTTGATTTCACTTTCAGCTTTATTTTTTCGTATTTCTTCCATGGATGCCTTGTGCCGTTTTTATTTTGGAAAAGAGAGGAGCTCGAAAATTTCTTTTTAACCCAAATAAACCAGTCGTAAACAAGATGTATACACGGGCACAACATTTTATATATGTTTGTGGTTGATTGTGTCACATTTTTTGGTGTATAAAAAGAGAGACAATTGGCGGCCCGTTTCTTTTTAGATTTTTTCTCGATCTTTAGCTTTTGGCGACTGTGCATATTGGCTTTACTTTTATTTATTTTTCGGGTTAACCCGTTTCTGGGTGCAGAAGTGGTCAGACAGGACGTAGTGGACACTCGCAGAAATCAGAAATATTTGTGCGGATTGAATTATTCTTGGCAAAGTTGAAAACAAGTTGAGCAACGGCTTCTTGATTTATGGAATCACTTGGGCTTGGAATTGGAATTGGAGTTGGTCAAGCGGTGTGCATGCTCTCCTCAGGGTCAACCACTACGCAGATCTAGAGATCTCTCAACACAGCATGATTTTTATTATAGCCTTTCACCAGGAAGAAAACCGAGGAAGAAAAGGAGTTCTAGGCTTTGCTTAGGGTTTATTCAACTTTTTACTGGATCAACTTTCGGAGATCCCAGGCCAGACAGTCGGATGATTAATTAGTCAATATATTAGACTCGGGCATTAATCAGAAACGTGTCTCAGAACACGCTGGAAATAAATATGATAAATGACGGACCATCGAAAGACGGGCAAGACTTGCAAATTAAATTACAAAAACACATAAAACAGATACTCAAAACAACGAATTCTCGAGCGAGAGAATTTTGGTTTCGGTTTCAGCCTTGAACTCGCCACTCTGTTTGGTCAGTTAATTACTTATTTATCATATACACGCTGGCTAATTGATTTTTAAGCAGTTCTAGCCAGCAAAAAATAAAAAAAAACATTGAGATAGAAGAGGCGGCGCCAGTTTTAATTTAAATTTCGGTTTTCCTTTCTGCCAGCTGCTGGGTGCTAATGAATGTGTGTCTGAAGTGGATTAATCGCAACCAGAACACTTAAATGATGATGGGAGAGCTTTGGCGAAGAAGCGGAATTTTTCGGTTGAGTTTAATGTCGGAACAAGACAAATTATGGCATTAATATTGCTATTCCAACAAGAAGTGGCTTTGTTGTCTGATTAAAAGATTAGGAATAAATAACAACGCCTTTAAAGCTCATAAGATATTTTTTAGAATTTTTATCTCTTGTCTTTGTGGGAAGTTTTATATTTTAAGCTTGACATCTTAATGAATATTTGTTTGTATAAAACTTTCATGTTTTAAAGATGATTATATAAATATAAAAACCGTGTTTAAAGTAAATCAGATAGCTGAAAGGTAAACATTAAAGAAAAACTCACTTTACATTAACTTCCCGCGCTTCTTCTTTAAAATCTTCTTAACTTTTCACCTTGACCTTAGCTTTTTCTCCTATTCCTTGGCACTCTTTCAATCCTCTCCTTTATCCCATAATTACCACCCACATCCGCATTGCTGCCATCGATGCGCCTCAGTGTCAATTCAAGTTCGTTGCCTAAGTCTTTCATTTCATCAGTCGCCCGACCCACGCGACTGCTCCAATTCGCCACCGAATACCTTTTGGCTTTGCAAAAAAATCATAATTATAAAAAACCATAAATTTGTGAGCCAGTAAGCCGGCGCTGAGCCTCCGCGTTGACATCGCATTAGGGGGGCGAATAGCCAAAGCCTTGACGCCGAGTGTGCGAGTCAATGAAAAAATGTCAAAAGAGTGTTCAAAAATGTTCGTATGCTGTAAAACACTCGACGCAACTTTTAGCAAGAATTCCACTAGTTGGATTTAAGTGACTTAAGTGTGTCAACTAGACAATGTCAGCGCTCAGTCGACGCAGTCGGCGGCGGCACTTGTGCTTAATTTGCCTGAGCAATCGGCTTGCTCGGTTGCATTCTGGGCAGGGGTGGGCATGAAGGGGGCTTAACTTAAGAATAGAAATTAATTCGGTTAATTTGTTGTATTTTTTTATAAATAAAAGTGTTCAAATAATCAAAAAGCAGTAAGGAGAAGTAATAAAAAATTCTGAAAAGTTTAAAGCTTCCTTTAAGGTGCTAAGAAAAATTCTTAAAACACCTTCCAGATAATTTTTTCACAATCTTAAATATTTCTTGAAAGAAAAGCCCCCCAAAATACATTTTTCTGAACCAACACCTCTGTTATTCTGAGCTTTGCCGCATGACTAAGCCAAAGAAGTCACAGCCGGTGGCCAAGGCCTCGCCTGGCCTCGGATCGGAGTGGTGGGGGGAGATGCGATGCGCCAGATCCAAGATTCCGGGCAGATTATCCAACGCAGATTACATAAGCTGGGCTTGGGTTCCCATTTGCATAACTTACACACACTGATTAACACAAAGCGCCAAATTAATGCGACCAGGCATCCAGTGTGGGGAGAAAAACTTTCTACACTTAGCGGCCGCCTGCTAGATTTACTGAATCTGTTAATTAAGACCAGACTCTGGCGGAGATCTGGCGGCGATCTTCATATTGATGATGGGCCCGCCGCCGGATAGATTAATTGCAGGCCTATAAATCGGCTACGCCTGCCGCCGAATTATGTAAAGTTTTCTTTTTGGGATGCCTACGCTGGAAATTATGTCAATGCGGTTAACACGAACCAGCCAGAGCGAGCGCGGACTGAAAACGAAAATAAAGTCACGATTGTGTAATCGTTCCAAAAAAAAAGACAGAAAAAATCACCACCTGGCACGACGGCATACACACTCGTAAAAAGCGAAAAGACTCTTTTGTTTGCTGACAACTCGCAATGGCTTTTTCTCTTCGATTGTTGGCATCTTCCCAGGCCAGGCCAGAGCCAAGAGAGCCGAGCCGTCGAGTGAAAAATGAAAGTGAAACTTGTCAGCTTCAGCTCCAAAGTTCGGCTTAAAAATTGATTTTTCATCTCGGTCGCTGAGCATAGAAATCCAATTCGAATATCGATATTACATGATCGCTTCCACCGACCCATAAATATTCATAACTTGAATAAATTTCCCGTCTTTGTCATAATGCAAATTCTCAGCCGAAAACTATATACGTCTTTCTTGGTATTTCAATGCTGCCCCAAGGACCGGCGGAAAAGGGGAAGTGATAACCTGACTGAATCTGTCAATCTGCGACTTCCGTTGGCGCTTCTTGTTGTCTCAGTTCGCAGTAGAAAATTAATGATTGATGATGGCGGGTTGAAACCTATTCGCATGTCTTACAAACTATAATTTGCCTTAATGGCCATCTGCGTTTAGGCTCAGAGCTCACAGCTAATGCATAAATAAAGTCGTAAATGCAGCTTAAGTCCGCCTTCGAAAATATATGCCAAAACTAAAACTTGTTTCTAAGGTCACAAAATTTTTTAGGCAAGATTTACATATTCTTGAAATTAAATTAGCAAGCAAAAATGTTAAGGCACATAAACTTGACTTGGAAACATTTGAAATAACTAATGGTTATGCATATATATTATTAAAGTAAATCATTCAACAGACTTTAACAAATGCTTTGAAGTCACACTATTTTTCTCACTTTATATTACAAATTCTTATACAGCCACTAAATATTTAATTCACAACAAAACACACTCGATAAATTAATTAAAACTGTAATTAAACTCACCATAAAATTAAACTAAACAGCATTGGTTGCTTCTTCATGCTGAAGCAGAGGGCTGCTCCTGCGGCAACTTCTTGTGAGGTTTTTCTTCTTTTAAATTAAACGACTTACTAATTTATATAGTTAGACTTATTAGCTCTTTGTTAAACAAAATAAATAGGTTTAAATTATATTTGGCACGTTTTGCGAATTTGTTGATTGATACGAGTATATAATAAATATATTTTTGTATATATGTGGGTGTGTGTGGCTCTAGCTAAATTCTCCTGGCTTAATCTCTCGGATGTGTGCGCTCGCTGGGCGAGGAATTTGTCACCAGCGACTGGGCGACTGCGACGGAGTCTTGCCAAAGAGATTGTAACCGATGATGTATGCTATGATTTGTATCCTTTCGGTAATTAGCATAACGTTGGCAATGCAGAGCACAGCATTGACCCGAATAGCAGAGCGACGAGCCTATCTTGGCCACGGAAAGGGAGTAGTAAACCGAAGCGAAGCAAAGCGATTCCTGTGCGACTCGATCGGTGTGAACGCGCCAGCGAACTGAGGTGGCCGCTAAACCGAGTCGAAACGAAACGAAACCGATACCGAAACCGATGCCAAGATCTTTTCCAGACCCAAAGCCACACTCTGACTCTGACTCTGAACGCGGCAGAGGCAAAAACGTATCTGAAAGCTGCCAGCCAGCAGACCGGGCTTAAAAGGCAGGGCCACAAAACACAGACACCGAAACGGATCTGCTGTAAGCCAAGATCCGAGCTTCGGCCCACAGCGAAACCGGTAACGCAGACAGAGCTTTGCCGGCTCCTCTCCCGCTCGCTCGATCGCTCTCCGGGCCAAGACCACGCTCTCCCAGGGGAGAAAGTAAAAGACGCTACACTGCCCAGCATGGGGCAGGGCCGGCAGTACACCTATGCACCGAGAAAAAAAATAACGTAACGTAAAGTAGCGAAATAAAATTACTTTGACACCGGAAGGTTATATTTCTGTCGTGTCACTTGTGGATTCTTTTCTTAACCCTTTGGCGAATTATTAATTTTGAAAATTAAGTATTCGCTTAAAATATGAATCAAATATTATATTTTTTAAATCAGAATAATATTTAAAAACAGAATAATATTTAAAACAAAAATTTTGGATTCTATAATTCAAGTTTGAAACTGCTGTTATAGCGCTAATACAAATTCTTACAATTATCTGTTAAACAAAATTCCCTCTGTGTGCACTGACCAGAAAAGGGTAACACAAATCAGGCCAAAAATCACGCTTTTGTTTCGCTTTGCGGTCAGAGGCAATTTTTGGCCAACTTTGGCTCGCTTTATTTTTATTTTCTTTTTTTTTTTTGACACCTTTTGTCTGCACTTTTGATTTCAAATCGCATCTTGTGAAAGGAGTCACGCGCTTTGTGTCTCTCTTATTATTTTTGTAATTTGCACAAGAAACAAAAATAAAAAAATTACAAAAAAGCACAGCAGCAGCGGCTTCCCAAAAAAAAAAAAAAAGAAGACGCCGAAAAGTAAGAAAAAATAAAAACCTGAGTGAAGAAGCAAATATTTACGGCTGGCAAAGCGTCGAGTGGAAACAAGTTTCATCTCATTGTAAGACGAGTCTCGAGTCTTGAGCCTCCTGCTGTGATGTAAGCACCCGGTGCCGGTGCCCATATCCAAACCCAAACTCATTCCCAGACCCCGGACCCAGTCTTAGTTCCAATTCCAGTCTGGGATTCCGATTCCGAGCCCAGCTGCAAAGGTCTTGCCATTGGGCAACCCGCCAGCCACAGTGCCTCGTTCCCATCTATGTACACAGAAGGAAATCTTTTGCTGTCATTCCTAGTAACCAAATTGTACCAGGAATTTTTTTTTACTAGAAATAAGGCTCATATTCCACACCCTTTTCTCTCTCTGTAAAGCCGAATTAGAAATCGAAATGCAGCAAATCAGCGATAGGGCATCCCCCGCGACGTCCAGACACAACAAAAAACTGTTGCTGTCTTGGCCAAGTTAATGGTTTGGCCAAACAATTCGGTTAGTGGCCGAGTGCTAAAATGCCAAGCAAACAGCGCAGACAGGTGGCGCATGTCGACCAGCCATAAATTGGACAGCTAAATGTCATCAAAAAGGAGGCTTTGCCCATAAGCCAATAAATAAATAAATAAAAACAAACAAAGGGTGGAGGTATCAGACACTTGAATTGCTAATTGAAGTCACTCGAAAACATTTAGAGACCTTTGTACACGAAATTCGATATATGGTATATATTTTTCGGGTGCAGAGAAATTTGCATTGTGAAGGACGAGTGTCTAACCAGAAATCTGGTCAACTTATACAATATCTCGAAATGCGTCAAAGCTTCAGATTAATTTAAATAATTCCGACTAAGTTTGCTAGTAGCTTTGTTTGCCCGGACTTACCTAGAATTTAAAATATAACCGGGGGGAATTCCCTAAATTTGTTAACACATTCTCAAGTCTAAGTGGTACCATATTATATACAATATAAACAAAAACAAACAAATAATATGATAAAAAAAATATATACTTCTAAACATTGGTAAATATTTAAAATTTAAGAAATTCCCGTATTTAAAAACTCAAGCTGCTAATATTTTTAAGCCTTAGTTAGGCTTCTGAATTTACTCTTAAAATATTGATACTATTTACCCTTTAATAAAATATTTTTAAATACTAACAAAATACTTATAAATAAATAGGAACCTCAATAGTTTCCCACACATTAATAACCCAAATTGTAAACAACTCTGGACATGTGTAAGACAACCTCCTCGAAGCGTTAACAACTCAAAAAAAAAATCATCGTAAACATGTTCCCTTGTAGAAAGTGCATTCTGAGAGTGAGATCTCCGCCTTTTTGTGTTAATTTTTGTTTTTGGGAAATAATTTCATCAGTAAAAACCCACGAAGAAAAGAGTGTTGTGTTCGTGTTGAGTTGATTTTGCCCAGAGCCCGGAGGCATGCAGGTCAATGTATTTATCGAGAGCTTGAAATGCGCATTTTGATTTGCATAATCTCACATTAGCTGGCATTATGTTTTCCTCATTTCGATGCCCCGATGATGATGATTATGATGATAGGCAGCCCTCAGCTTTCCAATCAATCAGCGCCTGCCGCGACATTTTACATTTTTCAGATGTGCAGCGAGTGTCGTTTGCTTGCCGCTGTGCTGCCCCTGCTTCGTTTGCTTTCATGGCTAATGGACGCCCCTCACATGACCTTGCACGGGGGGCCTTAATTTGTCACCTCTCCAAAAAGTTGACCAAAACAAAAAAGCCAGCTTAAATTACATTTAAACGACCATTTCAGCAGCCACTCGCCGCTTAATTGCAGGCGAAATGGATGTGACTCCATGGCTGTGGCCACTGGCCGGAGATGTTTCTCCGCTCGAAAAAAAATGGCATCACAAGAGACGGCATCACGTGCTTAATGCTAATATCCACTCCGCATAATATACACATAGATAATATAGTAACAGGAACCAAGCCCCAAAGCTCTAACTAAAGAAAACGTCGAGCCAAAAGTTGTTTGCTTGCTTTTCGGTTTCGGCTTCGGAGTCTCATGTGACCTGAGCGTCGCGTCGAGAGGCGACGTTTTGTTTTTTTCTTGGTTAACAATAATTAATAAATGCAATGGAGAAGCTTACTCACACATCGTATATTACTTTCGATTTTTTTTGGCCAAAAACACTTGCTAATTGTAAAAGCGGATGTGGGTTTTTATACTATGTCGGAACTGACCCCCAACCAGAGCTTGTCCCTACAGATGTTCGTATTTATTAAGGAAATTTAACCCTTTATTTCACTCTGAAATTTTAATATCCTCAAGGGAGTACAAAATTTGCAATGTTTTTTCATATCAAAAATTATCATTAAATTTTTGGGAAAAATTAAATCTAAAAAAATTAATAACTGAGCCAAGAATGCATTAATTTAATTTCGGAAAGCTTTTTTACGCTAGGTTTTTCTAGGTTAACAAATCTGCATACCTTATTTAATTTTTTAAGAAATCAAAATTTTTGAGAATTTTTGAGAATTTTAATGATGTAACCCTTTATAGAATTTTGAAAAAACTGAAAAAAAAATGTTTTTCTTTCGGACATGGCTAGAAAGATGCGCCTGTTAATGCTGATCAAGAATATATATGGTTTATAGGGTCGGAATCGACTCCTTCACTGTGTTACTAGCTTATGACTGAAATTATAACACCCCCCAATGGTGTAAAAAATTTAAAATCTCCCAAAAATGGTTTATTTATTCATCTGATTTCATTTTTTGATTTTGTTTAATTAATTTCATAAAACCTTATTATTCCTTTACTATAAACTTTATTTATTTTAATGGCTTTTATCTTATAAGGATTTATGGTGGGTTGACCTTAAATATTTATATTTACATTTGGTAAATTAAAAATTTTTGTGAAATTTTGATAACTAATAAAATTAGTACCCTAAATAAAGGGTTAAGGGAACCTTCTAAGCCGGTTCCTTCTATTCATTAGTGCCCGGCGCTAAAATTACGAACTTGAAACTGAGATTTCTCGGTTTCGGTTTCTTTATTCTTTTTCGTTTTTAGGTTTCGGTATCAGAAGAGCCACTCAGCTGGCCGTTGGCCAAACTTTTGTAGCCTCGAGAATATCGTGTGCCTGGCACTAAATCGATCTTTTTACTGCTCTTCAAATGGCGTCAAGATCTGCCAAGACTCGAGGTCCGGTTTAACGCATTACGTAAAAGAGACGAACGCACACATCGAAAAATAAATAAATATCGCTTTAATGATATTGAAAACAATATAGCCAAAGATTCCGTTAGTCAAATATAATAAAAAAAATAAAATAAATACGAAAAAGCTGCCTCCAAAAGTCGCTCAAGTGTTGGACGTGTGCTGTTCACGTTATGTCAAAGCAAATTTCAATGGCAGAGAGATGGGGCGAAAGGGTCGACATCGGCATCGGCCGTTCCGTAATTTATTTATCGTTAAATATAAAAATTTACAATTTATAATCGGCGAACCGAGACAAACGGCAACAAGCGGCGGCCGCAATTGAAGATGCTCTCACATTATGGGAGACCGGTTTCCACTTGAACCCTACTCCAAGCCTAGACAGAGAAAGTATTTATCTCTTACATTAAAGCTTAAAAAGTGAAGTGAGAAGATTTAAGTATAGGTATTAGAACAATTTAAAAGTAGCCCAAGTAAATGTGTTTGACTCTTATTTCTGTTGTATGTATTATAAACCTTCACAGAAAACATAGGTAGTGCCTAGACGTCAACACAACTTTCTTTCAATAACTTGATGATAAATGATTTCTAAGTTACCATCCCATCAATATAGTTTTGATCACCAAAACTGATCTGCAATTTCTGTTTGCTATTCAAGTCCTTCTCCCAAGGCTCTTGTCTATTATTCAAACTATTTTGGTGTCTTTGTTCTTCGCTTTTGTAAACGGCAGCATCATTTCAATGTTGTTTTCTTTCAACTAAAATCAAACGAGAAACGTGCTTTGTGTGGGAGTCTGATGAGAAGCCAGAATGTCTAACACTTCGTGATTTTTTCGAATGAGGCGGCATGCAAACAAAACACTTTTAGCCATAAGGAATTTATTGGCATTTTTTCCCATTGTTTTGCGGATGTTTTCAGCTATTTCCCTATTTCAGCTTAATTAATTGACACATAAATTATGCATTGAGTATGCAGATATGTTAGATTAGGTAACTGAACTTTAATGCAAAAAACTATTTAAGTGTGAATAAAACTGAAGACTTCCGAAATTTGACACCGCGAATTCGAAGTTGGTTACTTCATTTTGGGTTAAAAAGTGCCAATAAAAAGTATATTAGCCATGTAACCCCAGTGTAGTCAAAAAATAAAAGTTTGAAAATAAATGCAAATAAATATATCATAGAAACGTATGTAATTTTACAGGAATATTTGTGTCGGCTTATGTACCTTAAATTAACTCCGTAAAGTCTGCTGCAATATTGAAGCTTTCAGCTCTATCCACACACATTCGAAAGTAGGCAACACCTTTTTATGCACCACTCGCGACACAGCCCACACTTGTTGCATATTTTTCCACCAAGTTATTATTAGTATTTATCGTAAGATCGATTTGTTTACCGGTTGGCTGTCATTTAAAATTTGGAGATTAAGACTTAATAAAGTAGCTAAGATAAGCAAGGTGAAGAGAGGTTAGAGCGCATAAGCTTTTGCTTTAAGGCGAAGAGCGGGAGAGCGCAAGCAGAACCTATACCATGTAGGCTTATCAGCCCACAATCAGCTAAGAGCGCCAGGAAGGGAATAAGAGAAAGCAGGTCTACGCTACGCCAGGAGGAACTGCTGCTGGACACTGCAAAAAAATATTAAATTAATAAAACAAATATATACAATATGGTATATATATGTAAATAAAAATATTAGTTAATAAGAAAAATACAAAATATAATACATTTAAAATCAAACCCACCAACACCACCGAGTTTTCGGAATAAAATAATACATAAGTAGCTATTTTCTAGATCTTAATTTTATTAATCTTTCGTAGCACATTAAACATTTATTAAAAAACCAGCCTCTGCTAGTTTGTGATCGAACAAACATTTTTGAAACTATGGCTTAACAAAAACGTAATTAAAATGCTAAAAATAACACCGGTAGCAATACAATTCACTTTGTGATCTAAAAATATATCACAATTAATTAGCCCTGATTAAACAGCATTAAAAAGAGTATACACAAAAAAAAAGAGAACCCTAAGTCTAAGCAAACTCTCCACATTCTTGATAGATCTTTTATCTTGAATTTAAATTTAGAAACTCCTTACTACGCAAAAAGTAAATTTCCTTAATTTCAATTAATTTCTTCACTCCTACAATCGCTTTTTGCTGTCGTTGAGCTTGTCAGCGGCTCCTTCACGGAGCCACCACTTGTGCGCCCTCCGGACCATCTTCCAGGGCAGCCAGATGGTAAGAAAGGCGCCCAGCAGCAGGCATCCGAGGATGTCCAGCAGGAGGTATTGGTGCAGGGGCAGGAAGGCGCCCTGCGACTTGAGGTGCCTTGCGCCTCGGTGCCGGATTATATACTCGATCCAGAAAGTGGCCTCCTTCAGCGGATGTATGGGATTATCGCGGAAGCGCTGCGACACCTCCAGGGCACTTCGCTTGTATTGCGGATCGCTGATCAGCGCCTCGATATTCCGCACCAGGCCGTCGGTGGTGAGTTCGGAGAAGACCAGGGATCGGGCATAGCCCTCGCGCACCGACTTAATGGAGTTCCGGTGCTGGTCCCCATACAGCGGGATGCACAGCATCGGCACGCCCCAGTAGATGCCCTCCTGGGTGCCGAAGATGCCGCCATGGGTGATGAAGAGCTTGACGTTCGGATGCGCCAGTATATCGTTCTGGGGCATCCACTTCCGGATCATGACGTTCGAGGGCAGATCGCTGATCGAATCGTTCTCAAACTTCCAGATCACCTGCTGCTTCAGCTGGCCAAACGCCTTGACGATCAGCGACGTCTTCTCGGGCGGCAGGTCAGTGCTCTTCATGTACGAGCCCAGGCTGAAGTAGACCACACCGTTGGTGGCCTTGTCCAGGAAGCTTTGCAGGTCGGCAGGCAGCTTCTTGGCCGGCTGGATGTGGGCTCCGCCCACGTCGATTTGTCCCGGCATACTGGGTCGGGGCAAATCCACGCTGCGATGGGCATTGATCAGCACCAGGGAGATGTTGCGCTCCAGATCATGGACATGAGGCAGGGGGCCTTCAGGGAAACGATTTTATAAGTTTTGTGGAAATGGAAGAAGCCAAGGACTCACCATTTATGGCTCCTCCAAAATACTTCTCGGCCATTTTCTGCATTTTGGGCAGATAAACCCAACGACGCATCACCGCGTCGTACAGGGAAAGGTAGGCATTATAGGCGCGCTGGCTGAAGGTCATGCGATCTGTGTGGGACAACAGGAGGTGGGGGATCACAGACCAAGGGGTGAGCACTCCCATGGCATGGTCGATGTTGTCCGCATAGCCCATGGTGCCGATGGTTACCACCGGACAGTTGAACTTTTTGCCGAACATGAGGAAGGCCTCGTGGAAGAACTGCTCCAGGATAACCAGATCGTAGTGATCGTCCTGGCTCTCAATGAGCTTCTTGACTCCGCGATCTCGCAGAGCATGCTCCGTGGTCAGCAAACCCACGGTCCACCACATTTCCAGGTTACTGAAATCGCTGACAAAGTTCATGCTAAAGATGTTCTTTTTGGGAACTAAAAGGGGAGAGAAATTTTTAAACAATAATTCAGTTGTAGAGATGAAACACTCACAGTGCTTGGGTATATCGAAGGAGGGACTGATGATGACCTCCGTGAGATTCTCATGCGGCTGCTTGGTGGGGTGGTTGTTTACGCTGGTCACCTGGTGTCCCTGCCGGAGAAGGTCCCGCTGAAAGTGCTCCAGCCAGAGCCAGTGGCTGGGGGCCGGGAAGGGGCCCATGAAGAGTATCCGGTAGGCAGACCCAAAGCTGGTCAAGCCGAGCAGCAGCAGGAACATCAATTGCAGCTGCTTCATCTCCATCTGTGTGCACATTCGAAGTCAACAAATGCGACAATTAAAAGCCTCAATTAAATTGTCAGAGTCGGCGGGGAGACGGGGCGAGAGTCGGGTTATTAGCGTCAGATTGGCATTAGCCTCAGTTTATGTTCGGTGTTTGATTTCTCCATTAGCATAAAGCCAAGTGGGATTGCAAATGATTTCTAGGCTAGGCGAGAGTTCTTGTTCAGAACGAAAGAAGGCGCATAATTGATTAATCTCAACACCCTCCATGTTCCACTCAAAGTGAACTTTGTTTACATGCGGCATAAATAAATATTTAAATTAAAGTCGCATTAATTTGAAAATCATATTCCGATCGGATTTTCTTCGCATTAATGCCCCAAGTGTTTTTTACCTTTCGCGGAACACACCTTCAAAGACTTTGATTGAAGCTGATTGAAATGCAGCCAGGTAATTTCATCATTTTGTAATTCGCAATTAATATTAAATACGTTGAACTAGACGGCATTCTTGTGTAGAACCATATAAGGTTGATACCTCCCAGTTTTATTGGCTAACCTTGCCCTATAAAGCTCTTAAAGATTATATTTTTATGCGATTTTATGCTCTAATCAGATTTCTTATCGCTGTCTGAAATGGGTCGCGGCTTCTGAGATTATTTTATTTAATTTGGCCACCACTCGAGTGGCATTCGAAAAGTGTTTTTATTTTAGTTTTTAAAGAAAATTAAAAGTGATAAGAAAACCTAAAAAAAAGTAGAGAGCTTAAAAGTGATTTTTGCAGTATTATTAAACGTGAAAAAAGTATGCCTTGTTACTCTCCTTATTTATTATAATTTAATATTTAAATATAGTGTACTTAAAGCGTCTGCTTTTGTTTACTTTAAGTTGGATTTCCTTATTACTTTCGACGAACTATATAGACAGCTAACTGAAATATAAATAAAACTTGCTACTGGTTGTCATTGAGGCGTGCTGATAAATCGCATGTGGAAGTAATTTTGTCATTGCATCTCGCATTTCGTATAGTATTCCTCTTTCGCTCTCTCTCTCTCTCTCTAGTGTAGTTTACTGTTATAATTAAATAATTTATTATTATTACAGCTGCTTACACTGTAAATAATTTGGCTAAGCCCACATTTGTGGGCTTAGGGGCCAAGGTTGCCGCTATTTAATCATAATTGTTATGTAATTTGTTCAAAGCCCACCGCAGCTAATTGTAAATTGTAATTGTGTTGGGAAACTGGGTGGATTGGATTTTAAAGATTTTTTCTTTGAAATAAAAAAGTGTTTAAAGTTGTAACCAAAAAGTAAAAGTAGCTTGGCGAATGTGAAAGTAAGAGATTGCGCAACTATTGCTCTCTTGTTTTATTTTTTTCGTTTCTACAAAATCTATTTAATTGAACCAGTTTATGCTACAAAAAAATACATTTACAATTGTAATGTTTAAGGCAACACAAGCTTGTTACGTTTTGGCATTGTTTAAATAAATAATGACAGCAATTACACTTGTATAAATAAATCAATTAAGGGTTTTTAATTTATTTTAGGAAGAAGATTTATTTATGAGTTTAGACTAGGTAATTGTCTAATACATTTTTATATATTGATAGAACACTAAAAAATAAATTGTAAAGTCTACAAAAACAAATTTGTTAATCTTTGAAGATATTTACTGAAATAATTCTTAGTAATGCCAAGTTAATTAATTTGGCTATTTTTACTATGTTTGTATACTCAAGTATTATAAATGTTTATTAGCTTATAATTATTATCTGTTTATAGGTATTTTTATCTTAAAATCTCAGCCTTATCTGTTAAAGATTTTTATACTCCTGAACCTAGAGAAATTACTTTCTTAATCACTTAAATCACCTTTAAATTTTGAAGTTAAAACAGTTGTCACTTTTATTAGTGGAACCTTTTGTTATTTGTCTTCTTTATTAATTTGCACTTGTGTTTATTTTTTGCTCAGTCCAGAATAATTAGCACATTGCGAATTTGAAATGGAATTTAAATGGGAATTTAAAGTCAAGTTCAGCGCGAAACGCGACCGCTGAGCACCAAAGTGCACTTATCACTGAAACTCGGAAAGTCGGAACCATGAACACCTCAACTTAATCAGCGTTGGCCGCGGTCGACGTCGCCGTCTCCGTCTGCGCCTCAGTCTCGGTCAACAAATACTCACATAAATCCCCGAGAAATGCTTAGATGTATCTGTATCCATTGGATGTGCGAGAGGTGAGGCAGCAGCCCTGGCCGGCAGAGATACTCATTGTTTGCTTCTGCCTTAATCTTGTTGTTTTATTGTCTCGCTCGTGGCTGAGATAATTACAATATATTGTTACAATTGATTGCAAGTGTTGCCAAATAATTGTTAGCTATCTTCTCTCTCTCTCTCTCTCTCTCTCTCCAAATCATCGTATGATCTGCGATTCACGTGTCAGTCTGGAAAGATTAGTAATTGAAGAAGTACTATATACAGCGACGTAGAATTGGCCAATGAACTTTTCAAATCTGAGATCATAAATCAATTAAAGGCTTGGGTTTTGACAACAAACAACATGAATCAGCTGAAATCGGTTTTTTTCTTATCAAGAAAGCAACGAAAATTCAATAGAAATATAAACAAGCGGGGAAATGTTATTATAAAAATTAAAAAAGACATTTTTATTTTAGCAAGACAAAGAAAATGTATTTTGAAATCCATAACCAATTTATTATATATTTAAGTGTATTTAATAATTAGGTTTAAGCTTGATTTGTGTTTATGTAAATACATGGGAATCATCTTTTCAGAAGAAATAGCTTTAGGATCTTTAATTTCTCTTTAAAGAAAATTACCTATGGAATTTCCATTGCATTGTTAGCATTTCCTTTTTAGCCAGAATTAAGACAATGACCCGTTCATATTGCATAAGTTAAGCAACAAAAACGAGTTTGAATTTTACAAAACGGCAACTTACACCGACATTTTTTTGGGCCTGGGAATTACTTTCAATATAAAAAGTATAAAAATATAATAAACCTTGTTCATTCACCTCAAGGGGAGGGCGTTGGGTCAAGTTCACTTTCCCGACAAGCTATACATTCTCAAATAAGCATTAATGTTTGTTTACAAGCAACAAATTAAGGAAATAAAAGAATAAAGATAAGGAAAGCCAAGCCGAAACCAAAACAACTCGAAAAAGGGAACAAACACAAGATGCCGAAACATTTCAATGAAAATTGGCACGCTTCATTGAAGCGAAGCACCAAAAGCGGCAACCGCACAGCCCATGGAAAATCTTGGAGAAAAGAAACAGAACCAGAGGCGTGGCATGGGCGTGGGCGTTCTGGCGACGATGATGGACGACCAGGCCCTGGAACGGCACTTTTGAAGCCAACAACGACGATCGCCAGGAGGGTAGAAAAATCTTCATTCATAAAAGATTGTGGACAAGCCACAGTGGCAGCAAATTGTCGGTAACAAAAAATACAAAAGGTAAAAAAAGAATAAGAAAAACAAAAAAGAAGCCTTTAAAACAAAAAAATAAATAAATGCTCTCACATTTTATACAAGTTTTGTATTAAGAAACACGGCAAACATGTTCACAGATTATCTGCGTGCTACATGTTGCTCCTGATGTTGCTGCTGATATTCCTGCTAATGATGCTGCTGCGTTTGCTTTTGCTGCTCCGATCGCTTTTGCCGAACCGGAGCAGAAAATGAACCCCCAGGGGGAGGACGCACTGGCTTGGACTCCTGGCCACGAGGCAACCGAGCCTGGGCAGACTCCCTGGCAATCTTCCGGCTGTTTGTCGGTTTGGGTTCACGTTTCTCCCTCTTATAGGAGCCGCAATCCGAAGGATTTTCTACGGACTGAACTTGGTAAAACGGTTCACCATCATTGCCTACAATAATCTCGGCATATTTACGACTGCAAAAGAAAAAAGAAAATATTATAATCATAATAAATCAAGGACTCACATTTCAAGCTTCAGCCGGATAATTTCCTTCTGTAAGCCGACATTCCGCTGCTTTAAGTCGGCCCGCATTGCATATAGTCGTTTAACTTGTTCTTTAAGCAACAGGAACTTGTGCTCCTGGCTCCAGCCCATTCGCTGTTTCTCTTTCAAGGATCTGCAGACAACCGTCAGGTCTTTGTCTCTTTCAATCAGCTCTTGAGTCACCTGCGACCATGAAAAGGATAAGAACAAGGGGAATCAATATCTTAAACTTCGGAGGACCTGGCTAAAGAGCAGCTCCTTCTTCGCTAATTCTTCCCTCAAGTCCTGCTCTGTTTGTTCTGTGTCCTTGAGTTTTTCCGCTTGAAAAGCCAGTAAATCTTGGTTGCTCTGGAGCCGCTTCTCTAACCTGGCCACCTGCTTCCGCAGCTGTTCTTCTGCTCGACTTTGCTCCTCTGCCTCGGCCACCTTTAGCTGAAGTTTTCTGGGAAATGCAAGGAATAAGCCGGAAATGGACTAAAATAGTGTACTTGATCATTCACCTAATCTTGGCCATAAACGCTTCTTCCTGGTCCCGAGCGTCTCCGATTACATTCCTGCCGTTGTGCTCGTGCTCCTGCATCCCAGCATTCAGTTCCCCATGCAGCTTAAATATAGCTTCCTCAGCGTGGTTAAGCTGCTGCTGCAGCTCTCGGATCTTTACGTCCTGCAGGGCCAGCCTCTGTTCGTGTCCTTGGAGCCGTTCCCACAGCTGAGCTACAGCTTGTAGGTGCTCCAGATTCTCGGCTGTTGCTACTTGTAGGTTATCTGTAAGTTCTCTGAGTCAGGGAAGAAATAAGAAGTTTATCAGGAATATTATAGAACACTTCATGGTGGCCCCAGCTCCTTCAGTCTTTACCGAGGACGTCTGTGAAATGTCTTTTTCAAAGCTAAAGAGCATTTTATTGTAGCTACAGTATTTCTTATACATTTTTGCTTTAAAATTTCCAACCCCTGCTTGACTTACCCGGCTTCTTGGGCTCTCTGTGAGGCACGGATCTCGGGCAGATGAAGGGCCTGCTCGCTCTGCACCAGCCTGCTCTGCAGTTCGCCAATCGGCAGGTCCCGTCTGGCCAGCTCGGGGGCTGGATTCTGTTTATAGATCTGAAGGAGCTCGGTGGAGCTCGGCGCCGTAGGGCATGACCTGGTTACAGCCAGCTTTCCTGTTGCAGGATCTGACTGTGAGCAGTAACCACTTCTGGTTTGTCTAGAGCTGGATGGTTGCCCAACCGAGGGGTGGAGACTCGTGCGGGGGCGAGGCTGAGGAATATAATTTGTGACTTGGATGCACTCTTCCCAGCCATCGATTCCTACTCACCCCAAGGATATGCTCTAGGGCATGAGGCACAGGTCCTCGGGCGGACCTCATAATTGAAGTTTTAGTTGCTGAGAAACACAATCAAGCCATTAATTAAGAAATTAAATGAATTTTATGTCTTCAACCTACCTCGAACCACATACATTGTAACATTCGGATAAAAAAAAATTATAGACGCGTATTTGCAAATTGAAAATATACAAATTTGGACTCAATAAGTTCTGTGTTTATGTGTTTATGCCACAGTGTCAGGAGCTAAACTAAAAATACGGGGTAGAACAGTCTTGTAAATTGACATTCGAAAGCCATAGGCCACTAGGATAGGAATATATCTTAATTGTAATACATAAGCAATACATAAAATATAAATATTAAGAGAGGCTTTAAATAAAATAACCCTTAGCTAGGCTGAATCTATGATTCACAGAGATCCATTTACGAGGTGCAAACGACAAATTGCCTTAAACACCAAAGCCCATATAAGCTATATAGCTTCTGTATCAATGAAACCGTAAGCCAAGCCCCAAAAATACTGACCAAAATGGTAGTGAAACACAAGAGAACCGTGTATTTGTCTGTTTGCGCCAATTTAATGTTTACTTTGCACTTCAGTTCTACAGCCCAAATTAGGGTAAATCAAACAGATACAGATACGCAGAGGAGCGAGACCTTTTGTATCTCATGGATCTAATGGAATAGATTCTCTGTCCATCAATCAATTAAGTGAACGTGCGCTTTTCCCAGGCGCGTTTTAGATAAAGATGCCATTGAACAAAAAGTAAATAAAATAAAGGGAGCCAAACCCCATGATCAGGGGCGGCCTTAGAGAGATATAAATCTGCTAAAATAATTATGTACTGCATAAATATTATTAAATGTCTTAAATTAATTTCTGATTTTCAAATATAATTTTAAATATTATAATTTAGGAAAAAAGAGCTCCTAAGTTTCTGTTTCTAATAAATTTATAATACTTTGAAACGTTATAACAAAAATTTATACAATTATTTTAATATAATTTTGAAAATCTAATTTCTCTAAAAAACAGTAAGTAACCCCTTTAAAAATTCTTTACCCATCCGTCCCTGGAAAACGATGACACTGACAATTTCCCAGGAACGATTGGCCTTTCAATGCGATCGTGTTGCGTTGCGTGGAGCAATTAAAAATATTTTCACCCAAATAGCAAACGATGCGCATGATTAGTCAACGAATTTGAGATCCGAACCCGCATCGGGAAATATCAGCGGGTGGCCGACTCGTCGTCTGGGCAGGGAATCTCATGTTTTGGCAGCTGTCAATGTGTCAATATTAATTTAATATGTCGAAAGCAGAATTCAGCACAATTTAAAATTGAGCTATAAAATGTGACACAAGAGCACTGGGGGTTGTAAACCTCACAAAATTCAAGTGGGGTTGACCGTTCGCCAAGAAGCACTCTCTCCTGTACTTCTTAAACCATTTGTTAATGGGCAAATTACATGGTCTTTGCCCTTACAAATTCCAAGTTCATTAACTTAACCTTAACACAAACTACCGACACGCCCTCCAAGTGATTCACTGCCCTGAGAAACTCCCCCATATTTACCAGGAATTTGTGGAATCTTTTTTCCTGATAGGCAAACACAGCTATAAAAACTGTTGAAGCGTAAAAGGATGTTCCAGTAATTGTCGGTGGTACTTAATGTTTCCTTTGGAGATAGCGAGCTATCTGGGTATGACGAAGGCATTTCGACTTTCCTTGCTTGATTTGTGCTCGGGGAATTACGTTTCTTAGGTGTTCAAGGGGTTCCTGATATGTAAAATTAGAGGACTAATTTCTAGAAAGAATTATTAAAATATATAATAGAAAACAGTAATTATTTATTGGGACTAGTGGTCATATCACAAAGGTTATTCAGGGATAAAAAGTCAACCCCTGGAGGGTTGTTTTTTATCTCTCTAAGTAAAGATACCAACAGCAAACACTAAAGATAGTCACTTGAAACAACACGTGTGCCTGCTGTGGCTCTCTAATTTCGAAATATATTTTGTACACTCTGTTTGGGGCTTTATCGCCGATTTGTTTTTTGGATTTCAGGCATTTTTAGTTTTTTTCGGTGGTGGTGCCTTCTCATCAGCTCCCTGGTGCAATTAGTAAAAGTGCAGTTTTATGTGTTTATTTTTACATATGCCACAGCTGTGCGGCCTAACCTAGATCCACTCGGCACTCCTCCGAAAACACTTTTCCGGAACACAAATTGTGCGTGATATGGAGTCGTTGCTGTCGCCGTTATCGTAAACAGGAACAGAAACCGAAGCAGCCCCTGAGGGTTCCTTTTTCGCCCCGATGCAGTTGTTTTTCATCCTTGAAAAGGAGCTTGAAGACACAAAGGGGACATGCACAGGAAAATAAATGGGGGTATTAAATGGCTAATAGATAGAAAATAAGTTTTTATTAAAAAATTTATTATATAAAT
>JAEIII010036137.1:0-31629 GCA_018905755.1 Drosophila ohnishii | reverse complement strand
GGTTATCACATCTGCCTAACACGCAGAAGGCCCCCGGTTCGATCCCGGGCGGAAACATGTGGATACAATTTTTTTACTTTTATTATAAGGATTTTTTTTTAAATTTTTAATATATATTATTTTATTCAAAGATAAGATAGAGAAATTATTTAAAATAACCCTTTGATAACAAAATAAATTTCTTCAAAAGGTTGTTTATTTTTGGATTCTTGAATTTTAGCTTTTATTTATCTAATAAACATTTTAAGAAGGTATTTTTGTTTTTTGTTTGATAAAATTATGATTATTTCTTATGGAAGTAAATTATTTAAAATATCTAAATCTCCGTATCTTATTTATTTATTTAAAGATAAGAAAGAGAAATTTTTATAAATAACCCTTAATTTGTCTATTTGTAGGTTCTTGAATTGTAGGTTTTATTTATCTTCTTATAAATATTTTTAAAAGCTTAAATTGGTTTATTAGACATTTTATTTATAGTTTGATAAAATTATAATTATTCTTTAGCAAAGTAAATTATTTAAAAGGTCTAAGACTGAGGGTCTATATTATGGTAATTGGTGGTAAATTGTACAAATATGTACATAAAATATATAAGTTCGTTAAAACAATTTTTTGTTCCCTCTAGTTTACTATTTGAAAACGTACAACTGATTCTGATTATAATCAAGCTCTTTAGCTTAGTTTCTTTTGCCTACATTCAACGAATGCATACAGGAAGCCTTTTAGAGACTAACGAGTCCTTTGAATACGTTGTACAACATCATTTGAAAAAGCTTGCCTAACATAAAATAAAAGCATAAAGTCAGCAAACTTTAATATTTTATGGTTCTTAGAACTGTATTCTTTGTAAAATTAAATAAATAAATTTAAAAAAATAAGTCCTGCCATTTTTATTAAACAGAACTCGATACATGTTTCCGCCCGGGATCGAACCGGGGGCCTTCTGCGTGTTAGGCAGATGTGATAACCGCTACACCACGGAAACAGTTGGCTAGGGAGCGCCCAAAGGGGCCCTAGTGATTCAGAGGAGGATTAGGTTCGGGCAAAGTGCCAGCTGGAAATCAAAACTAATCTAATGAAGAAAGATGCAGATAATGTTAGCTATTCAAAAGTTAATAATACTTAATGAAAAAAAATATTTTAAGCAAATCAAGAGACTATTAATTTGATAAAGTTTTCGATGTCTTTATTATTTTAAAGTAATAAAATAGAATCATATGTATTTAAATCAAATTAGAATAATATAAACATTAAAAGTCACTCCCTTATCGGACTTTTCATACGACAATTGCCGTGGAAAAGGTGGCCTGAATTGAATTTGCAGATGACACACACTGAAACGTACCGAGAAATGTTTATTGAATGAAATTCCTGGGCCAGGCACAGGGAAATTCTTGGGAATCGGGAGCTATCCCAACCTCTTTTGACCGTCCATTGCATAAATGAAATGCCAGACATTCGTGTTTGCCGCTGTGTGTTTACCCGAGCGTTATCCTCACCTCCGGCGGATGAAATTTATGCGTCATGGGGAAAAGATGCCAAAACAAAACAGAAATTGTAAACTTTAAAGCTAAAACAACCCCCCTATTCATTCGCCTTTTCACTCTCACTCGGATGGTTAACCTTTGCGAGTGACGAGCGCTCGTTTTGTATGCGATTTTTCGTTGGCGGGAAGTGAATTTGTCCCATTCGAGTGGCTCCAAGGGGAGGTGCAGTCAGGGACTGATACTGAATGCCTGCCTGCCCACTTGATGGCGTACGCTGCGTATGAGCAATGCGGTGCAATGTGCCTGTGTGTGTGGGATGTACTGTGGCTGTGGCTGTGGCTGTGGCTATGTGGGCTGTTTTCAAGTGCAGCACGCTTTCTTCTTACCTGCAATATATATTTTCTCGAGCTCTCAGATATTTCCCCTTCAGCTTTTCAATGCCCTCCTCCGTCTTTATTGGCACGCGGCCGTCACGTTTCTGGCCGTTATTGCATACATATTGTTGTTTCTGTTTCTGATTCTGGTTTTCTTCGCTGCAGCAGAGTCCTTGAACGCTCAACTGACCCGACAAACACACACGAGACGAGAGCACACACAAATAAATATCCCTCTAGAAGGAGCTGCTCACACTCACGCGAAGGACTCACGCGACTTGCAAACTTCTTTTCAATTCAATTCAATTCAAAGCAAGGAGATACTTTCCTTGCCGCGGAGTCGCGCTCGAATAACTGTATTTTCCAGAGGCGTAGGCAAAGGCGGACGGGGACGATGTGTGGCGACGTCGACGGGGGAGCGGCGGTGGGTGGTGTGTGCGGCGCCTGCGATTCGAACGGAGCAAGGACTCGCAGCCAACTGAATGTGCGAATGCAGCTGCTGGGCAGCACCAGCAGCCCGTGCTCGTTTTCACTTTCATGAGTTTCGCAGACCAACCCCCCTTTGCCTCGGCCCCACCACCACCCTCTCCGCGAGTGGCGCTTTTCATTTTTTTTTCTGTTTCGTTTGCCAGCAGACAGCGTTTTGTTTTTGCTTTCTGTATGTGTGGCCGTGCGCCTGTGTGGGCGAGCGGGTGGGCGGGTGCAACATAGCATGAATGGCGGAGAGAGAAAGAGAGCGAAAGTGGGAGAAAGGCTGCTCTCTCCAAGAGCACGGTGGCTGCACGGCACATGCGCCCTGAATTCAAATTTATTTAAAACAAAACTTTAAAGCTTTTGGCGCCTTGTCTATCAGAGTTGCCTGCCGATAAGGGAAGGTTGATCGAAAAGAGCTTAATCAGGTCGATAAAATTCATTAGAGATCATTTTGTACACTTGAAAAAAAGAACAACACACTCCCTTCTCATTTTCATTATATTTCTTTAATTCCGAAAACCCTCAAAGACCCACGTTTTGCGGCTCCCGGCACTCCTCCACCTTGGGATCGTAATGCAGGCCCGGAGTGCAGTCCAAGGTGACTCCACGGCCATCGACGCAGTAGTAGTAGGCATCCCGGCGAGACTTGTGCGGATAAAAGTGGACTCCCACCTGGGGACACTGGATGTCAGCTCGGCGAAGAGGGGAGCGAGAATAGGGCTTAATATTCCTGGCCGTGACATCGATCTAGAAAGAAAATAAATACAGATCTTAGAGCAAACTAATTTTAAAGATAATTCCCCCCAAAACCACTTACCGAACACTCCACATTCTTGGCATAGTCACAGCACTGGCACTCGGGGTTGTAGAGCAGACCGGCAGAGCACTCCTGCTCCCAGGGTCGGCCGTTGGAGCAAACAAAGTACTTGCTGCAGGAGGCCTTGCTGGCCATGTAGGTGATGTTGTTCGGGTTATTGGTGGCGGAGCAATCATTGGCCACGCAGTCCACGAACTGGGGAAAGTCGCAGCGGTCGGTCACATTGTTGTATTGGAGCTGGTCGTGGCACTGCCGGAGGACAGGGCGTCCATAGTAACACAAAACGTATTTGGTGCAGGTATTGTCGTAACAGAAGCTACTCAGAGCAAAGCTCTCGCAGGTGGGCAGGCACTGCACCTGGCTCCTGTAGGTGCACACCTGGAAGACCGGGTCGAACCCCAGATTGCAGGGCTTACCCTCATCAAGGCAGAGGGTTGGAGTTGCCCTCTCTAGCTCTAGGCAGCTTCCGATTTTTGCTATCTTGCCATCTTAATTACGAAGCAGATGAATAAAAATATATATTAATTTATTTAATGTACTGTTAATTCCCCTGATTGTCCATAAACTCACTCTGACACTCGATGTACTTATCGCAGTCGTCCACATAGGGCAGGTAGACTTCGTCTGCCACATTTTCACAGATGTTGATGCTGCTGTTGTACATGTCATACTTGATGGAAATATCGTCTTCAGCATTGCCATCATCTGGGTCGGGTGCCACCACTAGGTCTTCGTCGGCTCGGCCACGATCCACCAGCAAGAGGGTGAGCAGAAAGCCAGATTTTATCAGCCACTTCACTGTCAATGACCAAAGGGATTGGTAGAAATGAAAAGGTAATAATAATGGCTTCCTGAGCAACTTACTCCTGGATAGTTCGCGATGCGCAGCCCAACTGTTTGCCGTTTGTCTGGAAAATATCCAATTTATAACTCGAATCGTTTGAGTTCTCTTTGTCTTCGCCTAATGAGTTCTTGCCAACTTGGTCTTATCACTTGCTAATTTCGGCACACGCCTCTCTCAGACAAACTACCTAATTTCACCAAACACTCCAAATGTCAATTTATCTGCTCCAAACATGGCGATAACTCGAGACAATACTCAAAATGCTAAGGATAGACTGGTTCCCAGAACCCGTGGATATCATCTTTCATTTGATATGTAGTTTGCCAAAAATCTATTTATCTATTTGAATTTGAATCAAAATTTTTAAAAAAGAACAGGCTCTAGTAAGTCCTTCGAACATGAGATTATAACAGCTAATAATTACTAATAATTAATAAGTTATTTTTACCTTAAGGCTTCAATCCTTCTATGTTTATGTAACTATCTTTTCTCTCCCACTGGGTTTAACAATTACAACAGATCAGGAATACAACTGTGTGACTCATCCTTACACGTGTTTCCTAATGCTTGATAGAGGGGTTACTGATTAAACCTCCTCCAGATTGGCTCTTGTTCCTCACTATCTACTCCAGCACAATTTGAATGCTTCTAATTACAATAGAAAATCATGCATCCTCATCTGATAACTCTTCCAATTCCCAGAGAACCAAAACAAACGGCAAGTTGATTGCCAAAAGAGTTTTACCTATAAATAGAGACGTTTCCCGAGCTCAGGCGATAGTGAGTGGAGGAAACCGGTTTCAAAGAGTGAGTAGGGCTCATAGCCAGGAAGTTTGCAAGTCTAAATTCCAACCAATTCTTCTAGTGATGTACCCCATTACCCTGCTGGCCATCGTGGCCCTGATCGGTAGCTGTGGAGCAGCTGATGCCGATATCAACATCTGCTCGAATACAGTCGACAACCTCTTCGTACCGCACGTGAGCAACTGCAGCAAGTACTACCTGTGCATGAGTGAGTATCCTCATTCCGCGAAACCGCATATAATGGCCATATAATGGTCTCTCAATACCAACTCCAGGTGAGATAGCTATTCCCCGGGAGTGTCCCATAGACTATTACTTCGATTCCCGCGACCAGGAGTGCGTGTCGGTGATGGAGGCCTCCTGCATTCCGTCTTGCAAGGCCCGTGGTCTGGAGTCCTTCGGCTATGACCGTACCTGCAATAAGTACGTGCTCTGCTTCGACGGCACCCCAGTGGTGCGGGCCTGCTCCGATGGTCTGCAATACAACTCCCAGACCGATCGCTGCGACTATCCCCAGTATGTGGACTGTGCCGACAACCTGTGCATCCGGGAGAATAATCCCGAGAATATTGTCTTCATACCCAGCAAGGCGAGCTGTAGCAAGTACTACGTGTGCCTGAACGGCCAGCCCACGGTTCAAAACTGTTCCTATGGTCTGCAGTACAACTCGAAAACGGAGAGCTGCGACTTTGCCTCCAAGGTCAACTGTACGGTGGGTATTTAAGATTGGCACTTTCCTTTGCTCTTGGGAGCTATCTAAGGCGTGGTGACGTGTCTTTCAGGTTGAGAGTCTGCAGCGCAACATCCTGCCGTTCGCCCGAGCTCCTCCACGCAGCGCCGATATCAAGTGTCCCTCGGAGGGAGCCCACTTCATTGCCCACCAGAAGCGCCCGGATGCATACTACTACTGCCTGAATGGCCGCGGTGTCATCCTGGACTGCACACCTGGTCTGGTCTTTGATGCTCAGCGTGGAGAGTGCCGAGAGCCGCAATTCGTAGGCGCTTAAGACCTGAAAATAAAGATTTTCTTAACTGATTCCGTTATCATACCTGAAATTGTTTTTAATATGAGCATAAGCCTGAATCCTAGGAAATGCTGAAAATTACACACTGAGGAGAATCACGGGAAAATGCGGGTTATCCTAGACGAGAAACTCTTGCTTTAGAATCTTCTTACCCATTCCAATCTCTTGTTTAATTTAATAATAAACATATATTCGCAGAAACCCAAACAAGATTTTAACTTCCATTGTTACTGAATTACATTTTAATGACTCCACTTTCTTTAACGTCCCACATTCTGGGGTTCACGGCACTCTTGAATCTTGGGATCGTACCAAAGACCCGGAGAGCAGTCCAGGACCAAGCCATGACCTTTTACGCAGTAGTAGTAAGCATCTTGGCGTGACTCGTGGGCAATGAAGTGGACACCTGCAGAAGGACAGATCCCTTCAACTACACCAGGACGAAGAGGAGAGAAAAGCTGCGCCTTCCGCTGATCAGCAGTGATCTAAAAGGTTAAGGCTTCTCAATCGGTTCTCTTTAGGATATAAACCCACCTGACAGTCCGATTTCGATGGAATATCGCAGCAATCGCACTTAGAGCTGAAGTACAAGCCCGGTGTACAGGTTTGCTCCCTGGGAACTCCATTGCCACAAAGGAAGTACTTCTCGCAAGACACCTTGCTGGGCACATAACGCAGATGATAGGCATTGTAGTAGATGGAACACTCTGACTCCACACAGTCCACATTCTTGGGGAAGTCGCATCGATCCGTTCGGGAGTTGTACTGGAGGCCATCGTGGCACTCCCTCAGCACAGGACGTCCGTAGTAGCAGAGCACGTACTTGGTGCAGGTGCGCTGGTAGCTAAAGGTGGTGAAGTTGAAGGCCTCACAGGTGGGAAGGCACTCCGCCTGACCTGGATTCACGCAGCTCTGGCTGGGAGCATCGAACTCGTAGGGCCATTCACACTGCAAGGCTATGGCTTGGCCAGCTTCAAAAATTCAGAATAATGAATGATCATAAAATTATTAAGTTTATAGCTTGATTTTCACTCACATCGACAGAGGTAATACTTATTGCAGTCCCCCACAAAGGGCAGGAACACATTGTCTGCCACATTTCCGCAAAGACTGAGATTACCCAAAATTAAGGAATTGTCATCTTTCTCATCGAAAGCGATAGAAGTTGTGCTTGAAGAAGCTCCAACCTCTCCTTCAGTTGTAGTGCCATCCTGAGCTCTGGTTGCCAGTATTCCGCATACCAAAATAATCACAAGCAATTGCTCTAAAAAGGAAAATAAATGAATTGGTTGAGTATCCATGAATATGAGTTCTTCATTCACGCACCTCTACTCATCGTTAGCTTCTTAGCCCAACTGCTTTCTGCAGCCCGTGAAAATGTGCTAATTTCAGTTTCAAACATTCAACTGATTGTGATATCGCTATATCGATGTTTACACAGGTGACATATTAATTCTGGGGTAACAAGGGTTCTTGAGTGGTTTAATTTTTGGAAACACTCGCCCCTTCCGGCTTTTAATCGGTATGCATTTTGTATATTTACTGGAAAAATTGTCATAAGAGCGCTTTAACGTTTAGTACTCATTTTTATTTTATTTATTTATTTCATATTCATATTATTTTATTTATTTATGGAAATATTTAATAACCTACGACAGCAATTACCTATTATCCTTTTCGTATACATTTTGTCACATTAAATTTCTCTCTGTGTATATAATTAGAATATAAAATACAAGATCTCTCACATCATTACCGAAACACTCGCCGCCTGATCCACGAAATTCTACGAACGCATCGCGTATCGTTTGAAAAATTCTCGTTTTCGGCACTTCGATTCAGTTGGAATTGGGGCATCTCTCTGAACACTGCTCGCTGCTCCGGGACTCAAAATAAATATTATTTAAAAACAAATTATTCATCAACTGCTGAGAGAAACTCACACCTCAGTGTAAGTTTGCATAATTACTGCATTTGGCTATGTTGTCTTCGGAGATGCCAAAATGATTGACATTAGTCAAAGCATGAAGTGAATTCAACAAATGGGAATTTATTTATAGACAGTGCCTTGCGGTGGGCCTGTGTTTGTATTGGAACAAAAAACTCATTAATGTGCGCGATATGTGTGCATATAGTAAGTAATACAAAAGATTCCCTCTGTTCTTCTTCAGGCACATCGAGTAAGAAATGGTCAATGAGCTGAATAGGCCCCAAAACGGGGAGAATGCCGCCCTCAAAGAGGTAAGCTTCAATCTAGATTCTAGACATAGATAAATCTTAGATTTTAAAGAGGATATATTTAAATTCAAGAACTTTAAGGTTAATTTTATCTTATATATTTTAATTATGAACCCTATGATACTAAAGAGAAATCACTGGCACAAAAGCACATTCTTTCTAATAATTTGAATAAAAATTGCTACATATATGTACATGCTGTTGGTGTTTATGTCCATTAACATTGTATTTGTTGATACATTTAATTAATATTTTTCACATTATTTTCAACCAAAAGGTTGTCATATTAAATGCAAGTCATTTCGAAAATTCTAGAACAATACAACTCAGAGACCTTTACATAGTCTTTGTGGCACTCAAGGCAGATTCGCATTCTAAAAATGCCAGAACCAATCATAAAGGTTCAAGAATACAACTAGTAGAAAATTCTTTAAATAAATGAGACAATTTGTAGAATAAAAATAATATAATTGTTCTTAATATTTTTTAGCGCCTGGCAGCTTCCAATCGGCAACTACAGGAGATGCAGGAGGAGCACCGAGAGCTGCTCCAGGAGATGGAGACCTTGCGGCTGCGAGCCGCCGAGCTCACCCTGCTGAATGCCCAGCGTCATCAGCAACGGCAGTCAGTCCGCATGGTGCAAGAGGAGACGGTGACCAGCCAAGTGCAATCCAGTCAAGTGGAAGCCAGCCAAGTGGAAGCAGTGACAGAACAGTCCTCGACCTCTTCGGTTGACACCCCCACGGAGGAAACTGCTTCGGAGACCCAGGAAGAAGAGGAGGATAAAGAAGAGACGGCCAGTTACTTGCAGGAGAAGCTGAATGAGATCGCCCAACTGAAGGCTCAGTTCAAGCGGGTTCAGCACATGGTAGACACCACCAAGATGATTGAGGAGCACATGTCCTCCAGGCAGACCACACAGATCAGTTCCTCTAGCACGAGCAGTCGTCAGTCCACAACCTCCGAGGTGCGTGTGGCCGCCGCCGAATCGGAGGAGTCAATCGAGGGCCCAAGTTCCAGTCAAAGTCCACCAGCCGACAATGCGGAGCTGCTGAATTCAATGCTTAACATGTTCACGGACTTCACCAGCGATCTGCGGGGTCAGGCGGAGAGCCTGCGGGAGGAGAGGGATCGGATCAGGGCGCTCAAGGAGGAGATAATACAGCGCAAGCAGGGAAAATAGCTTACTTATAAATGCTGAATTACCAAGAGATTGGAGTATATCATACAAATTAATACCTGTAAAATGTATACTTATCTAACAAATATATGATTAACCGCCGTTAAAAGGGATTTATGATTTGTGTTAATAAATTGGTGTATTCTAATTACGATTAACATCATAGTAAATATCTTAAAATTATCATAAGCAACATCTACCAACAGCATTATGCGAATATCGTATTTCATATTTAGCCAATCGTTAATTATAATAAATTCCACCAATTTATTACGTTAAATCATTTAAAAATATTACAACATTGATCAAATTAATATTAATTCCTTTTAATTTCATTCATATGAAACATTTGCTATTAAAGGAATTGATTTAATGAATATCGTAATTTTATATTTTGCTAAATTTATACGATCTTTTTGAAATTATAATAAATTTCATAAACTTATGTGTTTATTTCCTTGAAAATATGAAAAGAAGGCAAATTAATTTTTATCGTACTTAATATTAATGAAACTAATATTAATTCTTTTTAATTTCATTATATTTAAACATAACGATTAATTTTAAATATCGTATGGCGGTTATAAAATTTAAGGGGGAAAGCTCAGCGGCTTTTTCGAAGCATGTGTTATTTAAATATAAAGCTTTTAAATTATTTTTTTTAATTGAATGCACTTGAAAAATGTTTATTTAGTTTGTTTAAAATGAAAATTTAGTTTTAGTGTGCCCAGGAGACGCTTCTGGGTTTACGAGATTTTTTAAGATAAAAGCCCAGTTTGCATCTGGCTACACTGCTCTTGTCAGCTGTCTCGGCAAATAAATAAAAAAAAAAAACAAAGTTTGAGTACAACAAAAAAATTTGTAAAATTTCCTAGTTTCCAAAAGTTTGTACCAATCGCGTATATAATTAGTTATTGTTTTTTAAGTTTTTATAATGGCGCCGCCTCTGAAGCAGGCCGCTGACCACGGCAGCAGCGCCAGCAGCAACAACAACTCCGTGGGCGGAGCAACCGGCGCCGTGCCCAAGCAACAGCAGCAGCTCCAAGTGAATGGAGCTCCCACAGGCGGAACAGCGTCCAACAGATCCGCTCGCTCCCGGCGTCAGCACGAGCACTTGGGCGAGCCGGACATGGACTTTGTGGAGCCGCTGCAGCGGGAGACGCTAAAGACGCTGAACGTGAGTTATCCCCGTGGTAGAAGAGCACGAAGGCGTCCTCTCTCGATTTATAAATACACTTTGCACTCATCTCGGCCAGCGATCGTGTTGGCCACTGGTTCAGTAGCGAAAACGAACGCAGACACAGCGCACATCGAATCTCGATCGGCCTTCTTTATATACATACATATATCCAAATAGACAGATATATATAAACCCTATAAAGAAAGCAGCAAAATTGCCGCCCTTCTGGTACTGATATTTCTGCTAACCTTTGTTTGCTGTTGCTTCAAGGAGTTGCTCCAGCGCGCCCGCATCGGCCATATCCATACCCAGGAGGACCAGCGGTCAGGCATCAACTCTACGGAAACCAGGCCACCGGCCCAGCAGCGCGAGGTCCTGCGACAATTGGCGGCGGAACACAGCAGCAGCTACGACTCATCAGGTAAGCGCCTAGAATATTTACAGGAGGCACAAATTCCATTTCGGATTCATTGAGTAATTTCCAACTTCCGCACCTGGCCAAGTGCTGGCCGCTGGCCCACACAATGATCGGTGCGCCAGTTCATGTTCTATAAATACCAAGCACACGAAAATAAACGCCCACGATGACGATGTCGTCCAACCCACACTAGCACTGAACTTGCCTCATCTCTCTCCTCTCTATCTCTCTCTCTTCCTGGCAGAGCAACTGCAGGAGCAGCAGCAGCGCTATCGCTTCCCGGTGCGACCCGTCCAGCGCGTCCAGCATCAGCCGTCGACAACGTCGTCATCCACTTCTCTAGCGGCCCCCGCATCCTCCTCGTCAACTCTGCAGCGTCTGCGTCAGTCGACGCCCCCGAATGCCGCAGTAGGCGTGGTCATACCAAACGCCACCACCAGCAACGGAAACGTTAACGGCAACTATAGCGGCACAGAGGAGCAGCAGCAGTCCGGCCTGCAGACACTTGTCCACCGCCTGCTCAGTCTGCCCGGTTTGGGCTCCAGAAGCGAAACCGGTCGTAGCCAGGTTGAGGTGTGGCGCTCCATGCTGGAGTTGGTCGACAATCTGAACAGCAACAGACAGCCGTCCAGTGCGAATCCTGTGGAGGTGAGTCCTGAAACCGCGGGGATTATATACATCAGATAATAATTATTTTCCCCCTAAAGGATATTTACAATATGGTGCACGAGATCAATCCCAGCGCCGAGCAGGACGAGGGCATCGTCAATTCGACTAGCTTGGAGGATGTCGCATTAAGCGAGGTAAGCTAAACTTCACAATCCAACCCATATCACCCATTTAGCCATGGAACTTCCTCTACAGATGAGCGACAACCGCGCCCAGTCCATTCAGTCCTTGCACAGCGTCCTGGAGACGCCCACTCCTGACACAACGCCCACCTTCGATGAGCTGCAGCAGCGGCTAGAGGCCTCCAACCGGAATATGCAGCATTTGCAGGACGAGCAGGCAAAGCTTCTGCACATTCAGAACCTGGCCAAGTCCCACCTCACCGAGATGGAGCAGCTGCGCCAGCAGGCCGATCAGCTGCCCCACACCAGCAACGGCGGGGAGGCGCCCAAGTACGAGTCAGTGCAGCAGGTCCAGGACGACATGGCCTCCCTGGTGGGTCGCATGAAGAATCTCACCGCTTTTATTCACAACCAGAACGAGCTGAGCACTGTGCTGGGGGATGATGGCCCAGAAATCCTGGCTGAGCAGCAGGCCTTGCAGGAGAAATTGGAGGCGCTGCGCAGCCAGCGGGCAGACATGCGCAATCTGGTGGATGAGCTCAACAGCATCAATCGCACAGCCAGGGAGACAGCCAGGCCTGTTAAGGAGGAAACTCCAACTCCACCGGCCAAGCCAGCTCAAGCTCCTGCTCAAACTCCAGCTCCTGCTCCTGCTCCAGCTGCTGCTAAGGAGCGTGTTGTCCCAGTGGAGTATACCCGGAATGTCCCCATCATGCGGCAAGAGGCGGCCAATGCCGCCCAGCGAGCTCTCCATGCCCAGAACATGATCAATAAGAAGACGGCCGACATCGATGCCCTCAAGGCCCAAATGGCCAAGCTGAAGGGCATGCTGAACACGGTGAGCCAAATCGAGGAGAGCGTGCCCGCTATGGGGGCGGCTCTGGAGCGGCGAAGCGAGGAGCGCACCAGCGTGGAACGCGAACTTCCAGCTGAGATTGCTCAGCGTGTGTTTGCCCTAAACGATGTCACCTCTGAGCTACGTGCCGAGGCAGCCAGCCTGCAGAAGGAGCGGGATCGCATCTTGGCCCTCAAGGCGGAGATCGAGCGACGCAAACAGCAGGCCGCTGCCGCTGTCCAAATGGGCGAGGAGGCCTTGAAAAGGAGTAGTCTCACTCCAACACCCACGCCTATGAGGCAACAACAAGTGGCACAGGAGGAGGAGGACGAAGAGGAAGAGGAAGAGGATCCATCTTCGCTGCAGGCCACGCCCAGCAAGGAGCAATTGCGCGACGAGCTGCGCCAGCAGTGCGAGCGCCTGCGCAAGGAGTACGAACAGAAGCAGCGTGAGCTGGAGCAGCGATATGTGGCCAGCAACAACACCACCTCAGAGGCGGACGACGAGGGCAACGACGACACTGATAGCGACAAGTACTTTGCCAATGCGCGCACTGCCTCCTCGGCCACCCTCAAGCGGGCTGCCTCGGCCAACACAGTGGTGGAGCAGCGCCGCAGCCAGACGAGCGGGACACAGGCCCCACCGCCGCCGGCACCTCCGTCCACGCTCAACGAAGACGACCTGAATGTGACCATCGATACCCTTTCCCTGGGCAACGACAGTCTGCCTTCCAGCAGCAGGTCGCAGTACATGCCGCCGCCGATGCCACCAGTTCCGGGCATGTGGGGTGAGTTGTGCTTTTGCTTTTGATTAAGTCCGCCTGCAGTCTAAACTGCCTTCCAACCCGCAGCCTCGCACAATTCCGGCACATCCTGGCACGGCCAGCAACCGATTTATGGCCAGGCCAACACCAATGCCGGACCAGAATTCAAGCCAACGCCGGCAGCTCCCCAGCTGGGCTCCTCGAATGCCTCAGGATCGAACGCCTCGTCCGATGCCATGCTGCTGCAGCAGTTCATGCAGACGCAGCAGATGCTCATTAACTCGGTGTGCCAGTGCAACCAGACGCTTTGGCACCAGCAGCGGGAGATTGACAACCTCAACACTCAGATACATGCGGTAAGTCAATCCTTACTTCTTAGTTCTTACGCCTTCACAGGCTTACCTTTACCTCGCCCAGCTTCAAGATCGCCTGAGCGTGGTGGCCTGCCAGGATCACGGCTTCGGCCTGCGCTCCGAGTCAGTGCCGCCTCCGAATATCAATGTGGGCCCGGGCCTTGGCCAGACACCCAATAACTTGTGCTTGGGCAGCAGCCGCGCCCAGTCGGAGCAGCTCTATGGGTTTAGCGCTCATCAGAGCGCCTTCAGTAACTATCAGCGCAGCTGTCACCGCACTGGGGGGGATCCTCATCATCATCAGCAGCCGCCGCAGCAGTTTCTAAACAATGCCGCTCCTCCGCCACCACCCACGCACTACAACAACGAGACCCCTCTGTCGCCGCCCACCTACCGCTCGAGCCCGGGTCCCATCTTCATGAACCACCACAATAACACGATCCATCAGAACAATGCGAATCTTCGCACCCAGAACCAGTATGCCAACAATTTGCACTCGCTGCCCGAGGGAGCGGGCGGAGCCCCTGGAGGAGGGGGAGTATCCGCCGGAGCTGGTGTCACCCTGAACAACCAGGTGCCGCCAGGTAATCGGGCCAATAACTACTGGGACAACTTCCGCAGGTAAATGCTAAGAATAATGTTACGGTGATGGGTGTGGTTGTGGAAGAGGGTTCGTTCAAAGGTCCAAGCAATAAAAGTTATATCCAACATTTTGGCTTGAGTTCATTTTCAATTCTGTGCCCCGGTAAGTGCAACCAAGACGTTGCAAGCTAAATTTTGTTCCATTAACAGAGTTGAAAGTGACTAACCAAGACTAACACACCGAGTACTAACAGGGTTTATTGGGAATTTATAAAATTTTTGAGTTCATTATTTAAAAAAATTTAAACCAACTTGAATATTATTCTTTCAATATATCAGTGCAACTCAAAATCGTATAATAGGGTATACCTTGAATATTATTGACTGTAATTAGTTACTTCTCATACTTCCTTAACAATGGTGTGAAAGGAATTCAAAGGCATAAAATCTAGACCAGGTTTTCTTTTGTCTTTTTTACATAATTCAACTAACCCATGCTTAAATCGTTTGCTAGCTGCTTGCATTAACCCATTAATATCCGTGCGCTTTTGCAGCCATTCGCGCCAGAATCTTCTCTCCAACAAGAGCAACGAGGAGTTGAACGTGGACCTTCAGCTATATCGCCGACAGCGGGCACGTCCCAGCTACTTTCAGCCCTCGCAGCTCCTGGGCGCACTGCCCTCCTCACGGAATGGCTTAATCCACCAACAGCAACAGCAGCAGCAGCGTCGCCAGTTCTTTGAGGCGCCACTCACCACCGCTCTGCCTGGCAGCAATAATCTCAACAACAGCGGCGGCAGTGCCAGGAAGCGGGACTGGCGCGAGGATCCTGGATCACATGCGAATCGTGATCACGACGACGAAGACATAGACGATGTAGAGGAGAACCACGACAATGTCATATTTGGTGCCGGGCGCCGTCGCAATCGTCGTCGGCCCCAGCTTTCTACGCTGCGGGATGAAGACCCCGAACAAGCCAACGCCTCCAACCTGAATATGAACGTCAACTACGGCAACAGTCCGCTCTACCAGAGGAACAAGGTGCCGGCCAAGCCCAGCACCTCTGCGGTTTCCTTGACTCCCCTCCAGCAGCGTCACCTGCGTTTTGACTTTGAGTTGCCGGCTCAGTACATGGAATTCGAGATGCCACAGGTGGCGGCAGAGACTACTCCCCTGCTCGGTCAGGAAGCCGCACCTGCAGACGAGTCCAATGCCTTGGAGCAGGCCGAGGAGACGGCTTCCGAGGAACTGAATCGCAATCTGTTGGTCAATGCTTTGAAAAACGACAAGTTCACCACCAAGTTTTACGAGTCCATCAAGGAGGATGTCTACCGCCGGCTTGAGACGCTTTTCGAGCAGCAGCAGCAACAGCATCAGCTACAGCAGTCCCAGGAGCCACATAGTCTGCGAAAGGCCCTCAATCAAGAGGAGAACGAGCCTGTGAGAGATGCGGAAGTGGATGCTGATGCTGATGCAGAGGCCACCGAGAGTCGCAGTGAAACCCCGCTGGAGGTGATGCGTCTGCAGCTGGACAGCGAACGGCCAGAAGATGAGAAGGCAGCGGTGGTAAAGCAGCTGACTGTGGTCATCCCCCAGAACGGCCATGACCTGGAGGAGAGCGAGACCAGTCCCTCGGAGGAACCTACTGCCGCGAGTACCGAGAATCACGAGGTAAGCAAAGGGTTGTGAATTTTTCTCCTTCCCCTTAGAGGTCTTGGTTATAAAAAATAGCCCCCTGTGAGGAAACCCTTTAGAGGACTAAGAAGTAATCGACTAACTCCATAGCTATCTAACCTCTGGAACTATCACTGTGCCAAGCTTAATCAACTGCGTCTTTATTGCCAGCAAATGCTCCAGGTGCCGGTGGAACCGGTGGCTGGCTCAAGGCTGGATGCCTGCTCCATCGTCGAGGTGACGCCGGATCACGAGCTGATCGAGTACATTATCAGGCGCATTCGCAACCAGACGCACAACAACACTGTTATTAACGACTCCCTGCTGGCCGAGGTCTCCAAGCTGACGGCCACTGCTGCCCAGAACTCGGCCGCCAATTCCCCACTAATCTCGCCCAAACGCATTTACGCCAAGATCAAGAAGATGGACATGCCGCGGCAGCGGGATGAGTTCCTGCTCTGGTACCGTTCCTACCTGGAGCAGCTGTTTGTGGTGGAGCAGCCGCATCCGGGCGGCTGCAAAGTGAAGTCCCAGGAGCCGCCCGCTCTTGAAAGTCCGACCAAGAAGCAGGCAAACAAAAGAGAACGCGAACGCGAGCAGGACTCTAACAACGATGCCGACCTTGCCGAGGCTGACCAGAAGAAGGTCTCCGCTTCGGGCAGTGGCGACCTGGAGTGCGAGAACAACGAGAATCCTGATGAGGAGGCGGATGGAGGAGATGCCGCAGGCGACTCCTCGGGCGGGGAGAAGCCGGACGTCAGTCTGGACTAGCCGCAGGATGCGGCCAAGCCACCACTACACACACATTCCTAAGCTCACAACAGATACTTCATCAACTCATTTACAGCTCTAAAATCCTTGTTGTCCTTTTGTCCTAAGTTTTCAGTTCATTGGCGTTTAGTTTTTATTTTTATCATTAAATTATATAACAATTATAAATATATATTTACACACCGAAGAGGGCGATATGTAGTTGCTGGTAGATCCCTGAGGCACTGCATCCTAGGATGCTCCTCTCCTACTTGGTCCCCCGGGCCGTCATCTGCTCCAGCATGCGGTAGTAGCAGTAGCGACTATCATAGTCCAGATCGTACCAAAAGTTCACAGCGATGCACTTGTGGCTCTGGCTCACATGATGGAACCAGTAGTTGGGCAGGTACAGGATGTCTCCGGCGTTCACACGCACCTTCAGCGGCCTGGCCCGCGCGTACTCTGGATATTTGGCCAGATCGGGAGCCAGCGGATCAATGCTGACCCATTCGGTGAGCTGTACGCCACCCTCCTCGTCCCTAATGGGTTCGATGTGAAACTGTCCGCTCTCCGATGTCCTGTACACGCCCGTGGGATAAATCCGGCGCGGCACACAGCTCAGCTGGTGGGGAGGAATAAGGATAAAGTCCTTGTGGCCGGAGATCACGCAGTACAGGTTCTCGTAGGGATCCTTGTGCATGGAGGTAACGGCTCGCTCGTCGCCCAGCCAAAAGTTGATGGCGTCGGGCGGCTTATTGAACGATTGCTGGGCAAAGTCCAGGTCACTGACCCGCAGATCGGCGGCTAATTCCGGCAGGTCCACGCTTAGGTTGGAGTTCTGCTTTTGGATGTAGTGGACGGCTCCGGTGGGATCATCCAGGCGCCGGACCACTTCCGATAGCTTCATTTTGGTTTCCAGCGGCAGGACGAAGTACTCCTGACCCTTCTGGGTGGCCAGGCCATCGGCATAGCCGTTGGGCGTTATGGCCACGTCCACGGTCCTGTCGTGAAGAGCTTGGATAAGGTACTCCGGCGTCCACTTCCCTATTGCCGGCCACGAGAGCGCCTGCCGGATGACCACCGGCTGGTTCTTGGCATAGTAGTCGCGGCAGAACTCCACTGCTGTGGGCACATGGTCCAGCTCAGCAACATTGCTGCCGATGCACAACTCCTCGGCCTCCTGGAGTAGTGTGTCCAATGCTTCCAAGTATTCCCGCTGCATGCCAGGCAATCAGTGATGCCTATCCGCTTTTTTCCCGTCAGATTTGAATAATTTATGTGCGACATATATAGAAATATTTTAATTTAAAAAATTAATTTACTTAAAATTTTTAGAAATAAAAAGTTGGATGTGTTGTAGAAATACAGACACGAAATAATTATTTTATACATATATACATTTTCCCCTGTAATTTCACTTTTTAGCTTTTTTGTTAATCTAGCTATTTTTTCAAGACAGAAATGCCAGCACTGGTGACATATGGAGAAGAAAAGACATGTTGCGCCTGTGAAAAGCCAAGGAAATCGACTGGGACTCAATTAAAACGCTAGCCGAAGCACTCCGTGGCGCCTGAGGAACGATGGGGGAGCCGAAAGCCAGCGTGGAGCCCGACGAGGAGCAGCCGTTCAACTGTGTGGACGAGGCCAATGCCATCATCAACGACGTGAAGGCGCACGTTGCCGAAATCTGCATCTCCTCGAAGCTGGCCAGCGATGCCACGCAGATCTTCCTCAACATTCGCACCATCGAAAGTGCCACCTGCTGCGTGCAGGTGACCAGTCGTGGCTTCAAGATCGTCTCCTCTCAATACGATACCATAGACGAGGACAAGCGGATCTCGGCTCTGCTCCGCAATGGAGAAGGAAGCAACAGTGATGACGAGGAAGAGGATGAGGAAATCTTTGAAACACCCTATGCACTGCTGGACAAGATCAGTCCCCGCTACGTGGAATCCTTTGGCAACCAGCTGTGCCAGCAACTCAGACAGCTGCAGCAGATGCGCACCGAGTTCCATGAGGAGGACGAGGAAGAGGAGGAGGAGGAGGAGTGACTCCAGTTCCAGATCCCGCCCGAGGCTGTATACTCTTTAGACGGAAGATTTTAATGTTAGTTTAATTGAATGTTTACTCGTAACGTGCATTCTCTGGAGCTTGAGCTCCGCCTTCCTACTTATTTATGTGTGTGTCGTGTGTGTGTGTGTGTTTGCCGCAAAAGTATTCCCGCATGAGTTGGTCATGCAGTCGCCTCATCCCACGCCACACCCTGTCCTGTCCTCTCCTCTTCTTGCTTAGCAAACGGAAACCGCTCTAGACCTTAAGGCGTTTCAAGAATAAAGATTGTGATTGCAACTCCAGATCCGTTAGTTTGCGAACGGTGGGCACCAGCTGCTCCACATGGCCCTCGTAGCCCGTGCCCATGCTGAGGTTCTTCTGGCCGTACACTACCTTGCCGTCAAAGTCATTGACGGGCACATCCATGGCGCTATCCACCTGCTGGATGGTGATGTTCAGATGGTCCTCCACCTCCGCCAGCAAGTTCGGCTCGTTGTACCAAATGCAGCAGCCGCGGACATTGGTCAGGTTGGTGTTGTTGCAGTTGCGACCGCGCGTTTTGCACCATTCGCCGTGATACCAGACCTTCTCCGGTACCGTGGACACCAGGCTGATGGCCAGGCCCATGCGCTCGGCCCGGCCCACGCGTCCAATGCGATGCACGTAGTTGGCCTTGTCATCGGGCATGGTCACGTTGATCACTGGGGAGAGCAAGTGTTCATAATGATTCCTTTTCAAGTAAATTAATTAAACTCACTGAAGGGCAGACCGGTGATGTCCAGACCGCGTGCCGCCACATCCGTGCAGATGAGGAACTTGACCTGCTGGCGCTTGAACATCTCCAGGTTCTGTTTGCGCTCCTGCGGCTTCCGGTCGCCGTGGAGGCAGACGCACGAGTAGCGCTGGCCACCGCGCTGCCGGAAATACTTCTCCAGGTTGTCGCAGTCCTGCTTGGTGCGGCAGAAGATGAGGGCGCGGTCCATCTTATGTTTGTCAATGGCGTGTATGCAGTACTCCCCCTTTAGCAGCTTCACCGCCTGGGAATACGTCTCCTCCGAGGGATTATTGGGATGGACGTTGTCCCGGTCGTGAATGCCGTCAGTGGGTATGGCCTGGCGTAGCGACTGCCACCGGGTGTCAGCCTTCGGGTCCACTAGGCACACCACATGGTGCACTGTCTCCGGTACAGCATCTTCGCCCTTGAGGTCCACCCATGTGGGGAAGTGCATCAGGCGTTCGGCCATCTTCTTCACCTCGAAGTCGTGGAGCGTGGCCGAGCAGACGATCATTTGCAGGCGGCGGCCGTCCGTGGTGATCTTGGGTATCTGCTTGTGCAGGCGGTTGATAAGCTCCGTGTAGCCACTCTTGAGCAGTCCGTCGGCCTCGTCCAGCACAAAGAAGCGGCAGTGGGTGAGCAACACTAGCCCACTGTTGATCATCTCCTCCAGGCGCCCCGGCGTGCCGACCACAATGTGGGCGCCCTGCATCAGCTGACCCTTTTGCTCCTCCAGGCGCACGCCGCCGATGAGCAGCACTGAGCTGACCTCGGGGTTGCTCAGGTGGTACTTGAACTTCTCGATCTGGCTGTAGGTCTGCTCGGCCAGCTCCCGGCTGGGCTCTATGATGATGGCCTGGGGAGCATTGGGCGCCGGAGTGGCCGACACGGCACTGGCTGTGGGACTGGCCAGCGGATTGGCCTTGCTGTGATCCGCCCCAGCTTGGCAGACGGCCACGAATCCGTTGCCCGGAGCGTACTTGAACTCAGTCTTTCCAAAGTTGAACAGCATTTCGGCGTTCTTAAGGACCACGGCTGGGTAGAAGGTGTCCTTGGCGAGGTTATCCGGTACGCGAAAAGCTAAGCCTAGGTTTTGTCCATTTTTGGTGAAGCTAACCTCCAGGCGCTGCAAGTCCAGCAGGCAGCCAATGACATCTGCCTTGCCAAAGGCCTCGCCGTAGTCGTCGAACTGGCGGTTGTTGGACTTCTTGCCGGTGCCGCCGAACCCAAAGCCAATGCGGCAGGTGCCCAGATCGAGGTTCGCCTGCTGCGTGGACCAGCCCACACGACACAGGCCCTCGTCTGTGACCGTGGCCTCAAAGTAGAACTTGCCCCGACCGCGGACTCCGGTGGTGGCGCGGCATCCGTGCCATTCCTTGAACTCCCGCGCCTGACAGCGAAGACCATCGGGTGTGACGGCCAAAGCGTTGCCGCGATCGTAAAAGGACATTGTCCAGGGGGCCACCGAACCAGCCGCTCCCCCGGCACCGCCCTTGCCACCTTTTCCCTCCTCTATGTCGCGCAGCGTCTCCCAAACAATCTGCAGGATGGGTAGACAGAAGGCGCCGGTCTTTCCCGAACCAGTTTCCGCGGCCATCAGCACATCACCGCCGCCTAGGATCAGGGGAATTGCCTCTGCCTGGACATCGGTGGGCAGGCTGCAATTGAAGGAGTTATTTCTGGGTAAAAAAAGCTAAGATTTCTCATTCCTTACGTCCAGTCCGCTTCGTCTGTGGCCTTTCCCAGCTCCGGGAGCACGCCGAACTCTGTGGGAAAGCGTTTAATTAATCAAAAAGGGTTTAATATTGATTTTAACTCACCCTCGAATGCAGTCATTGCGGAAATATATCTAAAATTCTTATTTTCCAAAGCCGGCTAATTTCACAAACACAGCTGTGATTTCGAGACGTTAGCCAACACTTCGGATTGTATACGGAAACGACAGAGATTCAGTGCTGCAAAGTGTCGTTATGCAAACAGCTGTGATTTTGGGGCTGTTGGCCAACACTGAAACTTGTATACGCGTAAATCGCAAATAAATTTGTTTTGTGCCGTGGAATGTTTTTGTAAAAGTGCTAATTAGTCGACGGAGGACATGTAAAACGGAGCCTGACCCACACCATGTAAATGCGAGCCCGGCAGCACTTTCCCGCAATCCCTAACCGCTGTTTTCCGCTTACTCACAGTGACTTAACACACACGGAGGAGGAGGAGGATGTACTTTCCCGTGGGCTGGCCCAAGCGGGTTGGCCTGGCGCTGCCCGGCGAGGGCGCCTGCATCCGGCACATCTGCTGCGACGCCGTCAAGATACTCGTAGCCGCCGTGGGCGATGACTTCCTGGGCATTTGGTACGCGAATCCCTTGATTCCCATTGCTTACTTTCGTCGCTCCCAGGACTCGCTGCGGCAGTATGGCTCCAACCAGCTGATCGTGTGGAAGCCGGACTCCCGGCAACTGGCCGTGCTAAGTGCTGGTGGCGCCCTGCTTCTTTACCAATTGGATTTCGATGCCAATGGAAGCGGGATCCTGCTCCAGGTGGATCCGCCAGCCGCGAGCCTAAAGCGGGACTCCGCCGAGCTATTCATTAAGGAGAACATCCCGCGCCTGAGCCTGCGCGAGCTGTGCAGCGTCACCCTGGGCTCCGTCATTACCACCGTGTGCTGCATCAGCCTCAGTGAACTGCTGCTGGCCACGCAGTCGTGTGAGTTGCTGCGGCTGCAGTGGGCGCAACTGGAGCTGGCCGAGAACGAGCTGGAGGTGCCCGCCCTGGCCGCCATCAAGCTGCGCGACATTCCCTTCTACGTTCAGCAGCAGCAGGCTCAGCAGGGCTCCGCCCGGAACGTGCCGCCCCTTAGCCAGGACTCCTACGTCGCCTCGCTGGAGTACTCGCCCTTTATCGGTGGCTGCGCGGCGGTCTTTAGCGATCGGCGGGCCGCCTTCCTGATTGCCAACCATCTAACGTTCGAAACGGATCACATGCACGGCTTCTGGGTGCCCGACGTGGAGGATGCCAGCGTGTGCAGCGTGAACCACAAGTTTCGGCTGCTGGCCTATGGCCAGGAGAGCTCCGGCGTGAATGTGTATGCGATTGACGATGCCACCGGCGGTCTGGAGTTCTCGCACCGTCTGATGCTCACGGAGAACGTGCTCCCCGGCAGCTTGGGGGCGGTCAACGAGCTAAAGTGGAGTCCTGATGGCTGTGTCTTGGCCGTGAGTTGGACGAATGGCGGCCTGTCGTTGTGGAGTACCTTCGGAGCTTTGCTGATGTCCACCTTGAGCTGGGACTTTGGCCTAAACGTAGATCTTCTACGACAGAATCCGCTCAAGCTGCGCCGCCTGGAGTGGTCCACCGAGGGCTACCAGCTGTTCATGCTGACGCAGCAGCAGTTGCAGGGCAGCCGAGACAAGGAGCAGAGCAACGTACTGCAGCTGCAGTTCGTGAAGAGCGCGCTGAGCATGAATCCCTGCATGACCACCAACCCGCACATCCTGCTGCAGGGCGACGATTGCCTGTACCTCAATCAGGGCAACAATCTGGAGCGCACTTATGCCGGCAGCCAGTCCACATTCCCCTCGAGCGGTAGCTCTGATCAGGCAGCGGCGGCGGACAGCAATGGCGACTGCCTGGAGCTGAAGCAGAGTCCGCACACGGGCAGCATCCTCACGGAGAGCAAGTACTGGACTGTGCTGCAGCTGCCACTGAACTATGCGGCCACCAATTGGCCCATTCGGTATGCCGCAATCGATGCGGATGGCCTCCACCTAGCGGTGGCTGGAAGGACTGGACTGGCACACTATTCGCTGGTGAATCGCCGATGGAAGCTCTTCGGTAATGAGTCCCAGGAGAAGGACTTTGTGGTCTCTGGCGGTCTTCTCTGGTGGCAGGGATTTGTGGTCATGGGCTGCTACTCGCTGCTTGACCGCACGGACGAGCTGCGCTGCTATCCGGCGGAGTGCAAGCTGGACAATCAGTTCGGACACAAGCTTCAAGTGCGGGCCCCGGTGATCAGCCTGAACTCCTTCCGGCACCAGCTAATCGTTCTAACCGCGGACGGGATCGTGAGTTTGTTCAACATGGCCAAGAAATCGGCCTACGCTTTGGACATTGAGTGCGCTTACGAGCTGGACGTGAAGAGTATCTGCATCCATCCTGCGTGCATTGTGAGCCTGACGGTCACCAACCTCAAGAACGAGCTAAAGCCGCAGGGACAACAACTGGCGGGTGCGGAGCAGGCGGAAACCATCATTGTGAACGTGTGCGGCCGCATCCTGATGATTCAGCGCGATGCCGGCGAGCAGGTTCCCAACACCTTGCTGGCCACCTGTCTGGCCAGCTGCGTGGAGGTCTTTTGGCTGTCGCACTCCCTGGAGCGTTGTGCGATGCGCGACTGCCTCTGGCTGTACTCGGGAGCCCATGGCATGCGTGTGTGGCTGCCCATCCTGCCGCCGGGCAGGGAGCGGCGCGAGGGAGAGCAGGGCGGAGCCCAGCGGCTGCACAGCTTCATGTCCAAGCGGATAATGCTGGGCTTCCCCCTGAAGCTCTATCCGCTGGTTGTGCTCTTCGACAACGTGATTGTGCTGGGCGTGGAGAACGAAAGCACGCTGTATGCCAACGAGGCGGGCTCCCACTTCTCTCTGCCATTCGCCACCATGGAGCGCAAGTCGCAAATCTACCTGCACAAGGTTCTCCGGCAGCTGATCAAACGGAATCTCGGATACTCGGCCTGGGAGATTGCTCAGTCTTGTCGCTCGCTTCCATACTTCCCGCACGCTTTGGAGCTGCTCCTGCATGAGGTACTAGAGGAGGAGGCCACCAGCAAGCAGCCCATTCCGGATGCCCAGCTGCCCAGTATCCTGGACTTTATACGCGAGTTTCCCGTATATCTGGAGACCATAGTACAGTGTGCCCGGAAAACGGAGATTGCCCTGTGGCCGTACCTTTTCTCGATGGCCGGAAAGCCCAAGGAGCTTTTCCAGCTGTGCCTGCAGTCGGAGCAATTGGACACGGCGGCCAGCTACCTTATCATACTGCAGAACCTGGAGCCCTCGGTGGTGAGCAAGCAATATGCCACCATGTTGCTGGACATTGCCCTGCAGCAGCGCAAGTGGGAGCTGGCCAAGGACCTCATCCGCTTCCTCAAGGCCATCGATCCCAACGAGATCGACTCGCCGCGGTCTTCGATGGTGGTGAATGTCAAGATCGCCCCGCCGCCGCAGGTGAACACGCAGCAGCAGGTGAATCAGAATGCGGATGCCTTCAACATGGTCCTGGGTCCCATCGCCCGGGAGCGCAGTTTCTCCACCACTGTAACCAGCAACCTGCCCAAGGACAAGCAGGCGTTGGCTGGAGCCGGAGTGCCGCCTGTGGCCGAGTCGAGTAGTTCCGGGCCACCAACGGTGGTGCGTCGTCGCTCCACGAAACAGCGGGAGACATTCTGCATCGACCTGATTCTCCAGCGCCATGCCCGTCAGTTGCTGCAAAACCACAAGCTGATGGATCTGGGCTATATGTGCGCCTACCTGGACTTCCATTTGGTCACGTGGCTGTCGCAGGAAGCAGAGAAGGCGGCCAAACTAGACGACTTTGCCGGCGCTCTGCTGGCCCTGCACGCGGAGCTGCAACTGCCCAGTCCATTCCCGCCACCGTCAAAAGACGACTTTTCCCAGCTGCGCGGCAGTCATCGGCAGGCAGGTGGCGGCGGGTCTTCCTCGCAGACCTCAGAGTCGGGCTACTTCAGCCTGGCCACGCCAAACGGCGCGGCCACCCAGTCTCCGCAGCTGCAGCCAAGCATCAAGGAGGAGGAGGCCGAGGAGCCGCAGCAGCCCAGCTCGCTGCCCGTCCTGAAGACCCGTTCCGAATCGCAATTGTCGTTTGATAACTTCCGCTACCGTCGATTGTACTCCCTGCCAGCCTCCGAGGACGACCTGGCCGTGGATCCGCTGCCCGCGAAGCTGTCCATCAAGCTGCGTTATCTGCTGCAGCTCTTCAGCGAGGCCAATTGCACGGACTACGCCCTGGTGCTGTCGATTTTGCTGCAGGACGCTGCCTCCATATCTCGGATTGTGAACGGGATAATCCGTAGCGAGTCGGTGCATACCTGCCGGCGCACAGAGACGGCCCTGAAGCAGCTCAGCCACAGCACCTTCGAGCACAGCGGTTCCCTGTACCGTGGATTCGTGCTCACCCTGCAGCCGCACGTCTACCTCCTAGAGCAGTACATCCAGTCGCTGGGAGACGCCGCTAACACTCCGATGCAAGACGTTGGCACGGCAAGTGAACAGGGTGTAGACGCGGTAACGGGAATCCATGAGCTCGAGGACGAGGAGGAAGACTTTGTGCCAAAATCCCAGCAGGCAAATGGCAACCAGTGGACGGTGACCACTGCCGACCTGCGGCCAAATCACCAGCGTCTCACGCGGCACGCCAGTCTCGAATCGAACGGGAACGCCACGATGGTCAGCGGCTCCTCCGCCCAGTCCACGCCTACGCAGCGCCAGATGCCAAGGCAGAGCAGCGGCGAGCGGGAGGGCTGTCGCCTCATGTAAGCGGTTAGCCGCAGTCCGTAATCCGTCAGCTGTGAGCCAGGAGCCGAAAGCCGTCAGACGTAAGCCGTAAGCCGGAAGCCGTAATCCGTAAACCGTGAGTCGTAATCCCGTACTCCACATACTCAGTGTAAGGACGTAGATATATACGTACTCAATACGTGCATACTTTTTGTAACTCCGTGGCGGAAAGCCTGGTTTTGTTCGCCGTAACTTGTTGTTGAATTTTTCCGTTAATTGTAAGTCAGCGTACACACACAGAATTAGAGAGAGAGAGATGGGATTGGGTCCCGGAGGAGGAACACGCAGACAACGAAGCGAAAACAAACATCCGTGTAAACGTATGAAGCATACGTAACGTAATCCATAATTTAGTAGATGAAATTTGCTGCAATATTTGTTAATTAAAATTATACAAACAATATACTTAAATATACAAATCAAATACAATTATATTTTTACTAATAAATGAAACTATTTAACAATAAATGAAGCGTGTATTTTGTTGTGTTTGTAAAAAGGTTAATCAGCAGTTTTTTGTGTCCAAGATAGGTGTTTTGTTTACAGGGTTTTTTCCAAGGCTAGAATGTTTAGAGGTCCTTAAATTGGCCAGGAATAAAAAATATATGCATTTTCTGTAGCTTATAAATATTTAATTCAATAGTAAATATTTATTTAATCACTTTTCAATTAAAAAGATAATAGAATCGAGTCATTTCCTTTCTCCCAAAGATCAGGCCACATCTATAACCCACAGTGACTGTGTTGTGTGACCTACCCCGTCCGCCATCACTTGCAATTCGTCTGCTCGATGCTGCTGTAAAAGTTAATCGCTGTGACTGATTCATTACGTGCTCTGCTTGATTTGGTAATGCAGGTTGAAGCTGAAAGTTGCTAGCTGGGAATATAGTGGCACTGGAGGAGTGTCATCCTGTCCCCCTGCTGGTTCTGTGTTTTGCAAGTTGCGCATTTGAAGTTTTCCCTTCAAGTTTTCGCACTTGCAATTCACAAAGTTCGGCACATACATACTTATAGGGGATGCACCTAGGAAAAAATGGGTTTCTGTTATAATTAGATATTTTTTAGGAATTTTTTAAACTTTAATGTATCCAAAAAGTATTGTATATAAGAAGGGAAGGCCATTTCAACTTTATATCGATACAATTCACATCTAAATGCCTGCATAGAAGCACCTTATTCTTCTCACTGTAAAACTCCAACCCGCGGGATGGCAAACCCCACCAGCTTACAATAAAAGCGTAAGTTTTACAGGGCGTAATCACTGTAATGTTACATTGCGACAGGCGGGCGGCCAAAGTCGCGGCGGAACTTGCAAGTTCGCTCTCAAACATCGAGGCCCCCGGGGCGCCGTATTTAAGTTGGAAGGCAGGAATCCGAGTCCAACTCTGAGTCCGAATGCGAATGCGAATCCGAATCCGTGTACCTCACATCCTTCCGGATGCTGGTTGGGCGAAATACAACTATTGACGCTTCCACCGGAGAGAGCCTGCCGGCCGAGAGTTATGGAAGCGACGGGCAGGCCATAAATAAAAGCATCAACACCAGACACCAGCACACTGCAAGTTGCAGCGGAAGTCGTCGCCGTCATCGTCAAGTGCGCTGAAATTTTTCTGGGGGAAAGTTTTGCGAATTCCTTATATTGCGGCCAGGAGCCAGGAGGAGCTGGCAGCCACCGCCGCCAACGACGACAATAACAACTGTAATAATGCCGCAGACAACACAACATCCAACAACAACGCCAGCCAGCCACTACAATGTAATCAACAACGCCACATGCGACGCTCGTCCTGCGCCTGGCTGCTGCGGGGAGAGGCGGCCAAGTGGCTGGCCGACCACTCAATGGTTAAGGATGCACTCGGATAACAATGTTTAAGCAGCCCTGGAATTTTTGAAACCCATTCAGACTATACAATTATTAAAACAGAAATGATTTCGAAAAGGAAACTACAATAATAAAGAAATTTTAAATTATTTTAAATTATATTGAAAATAAGAGAAAATGTAAACATTTGTTTGTAAATTACTGTTAAATGCTTTTCATGATTTTATTAAATAAATAAACCAACTAACAGAGGGCAAAGCAAGACTTAAATCTCTCTCCTCATTTGCTTGGCAGCCAAAAGTAAGATTTTTATTAATTAAAATATAACTTCAGCTTGACAGAATAATTTATTCCAAAAGTAAATTGTTTCATCTACATAAATCACGAATTTTGTGGAGTTTATGGAGCATATAGCATATTTTTCCGAGTGCCCAGGCCGATGCATCCTTGTGAGCTGTGGGCGTAGTAGTAACAAGTTTTGCCAAATATCCGATGAAAATTCAAGTTGCCTTGGCGATTTTGATGAATTCCTCAATAAACACACTCACATATGCACTGGTGTGTGTGTGTGTGTTTGTGTGCCGGCATGTTCATATGCATGTGCAATTCGGTTTATAGTCAAAACTTGCAACTGCAGCCCGAGAGTTTATTGCAGCTGTGGCAAGTATCGCTTTGTGCGGCTGAATGGCATGTAAGCTTGTTGCGGTTGCAATAAAAGTCTCCTCTCGCTCGTCCTGACAACGCAAAATGTGTTTCGGCATTTTGGTAAACGAATTAAGTAGACTGGAAGCTGGTTCACACTGTGGACCACAGGCCACACACAGCTATTGATCGGCCTGCTTACCAAATTAGGGAAGGCCGTTCAAGGACCTGATCGATCTGTGTATTTATTAGTAATATATTTTAAGTAGGTTATTTACGAGGAATACAATTTCAAGAGATATACAAAAAGGTCTATAAAGAGTTTCTATGACCTTTATTTACAAGAGTGTTTTTAATAATCCTTTCTATAAAATATAGTATCCTTTACCAACACAACAAGAGATTAGTTGTCTATTAATAAAAAAAGGAAGCTTCCTTGCAGACTGCAATTGTATCGAATTGAAAATGGATTGATTTTTGGCAGATTGAAAACAAATCGTGTTTTTTTAAATTTATATATTATTTATTTATTAAAATTTTCTTTAGAGATATTTTCAAAGAAGGTATACTCTTACCTCCTTGTAACCCAATCATTTCCTGTCAGAAATGCCTTTCTTTGCCACCCAAAAAAGCAAGAAGACGTTCTTGATTTCATTGCGATGAGTATCTGAGGGCACGGAACGTAATTGTGTTATCTTCAAGTACATTACACTTGCTTTTCAATTCGGAGCCACACACACATTTTGTTTATTTATCTTGGCACCCTTCGCCGTTCGCTGCTGTTATTTGTAGCTCCTGGTACTGCTGCTGCTGCTGCTCCTTCTGCTACAATTTTTGTTGTTATGCGGAAAGTTTTTGCCAGTTTGCTGTGGGGTTAAAATTTGTTTTAAAAACCGAAACCAAAAACAATTTCATTAGCATAGATTACGAGTCATTCAGACAAAACAACGGCTTGCATTTCAAATGAGCACCGAAAACAGACTGACGCCCAGGACACGAGACCCGGACCCCATCCTGATTTTGGCTCCTCCCCATCTGTTGTGCAGCCCAAAAGAAGGAAGGAAGGAAGGACGGACGGAAGGAAGGCAGGGAAACACATCCTAGACGAGTTCTGGCCGCTTCTCCCCCAGCTGCAATGGTGCAATGACGGTTCCATCGAGTCTAGTATTTCTCGGTGTAAAAATTTCTAAATTGTACATTCATTGCATTTGCATTTTACAAGTAAATCCCCAACTGCCAATCTAATGCATGTTGCAAACGCTTCGCAGACTCGATTCCTCTGTCTGTCTGTCTATTTGTTTGTAGCCAGCCAAGCGTCTAACCATTCGTCCAGGAACCCGATCCCGCCCGCAGCCAGTCACCCAATCCCGGCCAGGGCCGGGGCCAGGACCCGATCCTCGACCTCTCAGTCGTGTCCATGCCGGCACTTTTGTGTAAAACACTAAAAAGTCTACACTTTACTTCTTTTTCGGCGCTCTTTCCTCCCCAAACTCCGGCACAGCTTCTATTCGAAGGGCAGCCGGTTGCCCAAAAAACATAATAAAAGCTCAAAATGCAGCCGGGAGAAGGACGAGGCCCGCAAAACTTTGCCCCCTCCGAAATCACGGAATCAACTTACACTCCTGCAGTCCATTGCCAGCAACGCAGCTCCATCTCCATCTCTAGCCGTGGGTCCAACTCCATCTGCAGTTCTATTTCTGTTGTTGTCCCTACATCGTTAGCTGCATTGAAGTTTGTCCTGCCCTCCGCATCACCTCCCACTCCCCGAGGCCGTTCCTGCTCCGGCTCCCGTTCGAATTGCTTTTTGCGAGCATGAATAGATAAATACGCTGAGCAGTAGCAGCACCAACTGGTAGGTGTCGGCTCCCGGTCTCACCCGGCCTCGCCCAGCCTCCTGCCAGCTCTTCCTGGAATTCGCCAGGAGCCCCCGGCTCGTCTGTGCGAAATTTGAAAACCACAAACTTTTTGAATCACTGAGAACAAAAATATTAAACCGTCAGGATACGGACTTGCAAATTATTAAAAAAAAAAAATGTAAAAAATAAAAAGAGTGTTAGGAGAAGACTTGCTACATCAGGAAAAGAAAACTAAAAATTGTTTTTGTTGATTAATTAATTCATAAACTATTTAATTAGTTCTTGCCTTTGCGTCCTTAAAAAAACTATTTAAATTCTTAGTTGATTTCAATGCTTGTAGTTTTCTTGCAGTGCCTGAGTTTTCACTTCGTTGACTCGGGGGATGGGCCTTGGGCTTTGTGCGAAGGTGTCTGAAGATGTCCATCGCAACTGTCGAATTTTATTTATTTCGCTAAGGCCAAAAGCTCACAATAGAAACGTTAATGGCAACGTCCGACCCCAGGCCGGGATCGCAGCAGAGTTTCCGTACTTTCTTGAGGCGGCACCCCGGTCCTGGTCCATCCTGGACCGCATATTGCCACCTTGCGGATGGAATGGATAGATGGGGGCAGGGGATGCATGTGTGTGCGCTGTTCTATGCACAAAAGAATTGCCAAAGTTTTGGTTGTTGTTTCTTCCCCTTGGCTCCTGCCCTCTGGAGTCCGGAGTCGTGAGCATGTGTGTGCGTGTGCCATGTAAATGTTAATGCCTTGTGCCCCATGCTCACCTACAACGTACCGCTGGCCCTGGATGGGGGGCTACTAGCTGGCTGGCTCCAGGTTTCAGAGGAGGGTTCAGCTGAGCAGCGTTTTATCACGTGTCAGTAGCAGCATTGACGTCGACTTGGAGCACGCCCCCTTTGCAGGATGCGGACGCTGGGGCAGGAGACGAGGCCGGATGGTGATGGAGATGGACACGTGAGGAATGAGCCAGCTCATGTAAATCACAGTGCGAAATGCCACGATTTTTCGTCAGCTTGATGACAAACGGGTTTTTACAAATCATGTGGCATTTTCGCTTATTCCCCATTTTGCGGGAAAATATCTGTCATTACAGCACCTGGAAAATGTACGGGAAAATTTTGGATAATGGGGGAGAGCTTTGGTTAGTTATTAGGGTGACTTGGATGTCTTTATCTAAGTTTATTCTTAGGGATTTGTTTAATCTTTAGTAAGTCATCAAGTCTTGGGAAGCTAAATAATATATTTGGGTAATTAAATATTGAACCATTGCACTATGGGGAATTTTGCCATTTTCATGGTATTAATTAATAACTTTTAAACTAA